>SNQJ01S0054971.1:93675-112572 GCA_010110895.2 Picea sitchensis | reverse complement strand
ACAAAGGTTACAATTACAATTAAAGGGTCTATCCGACAACACTAATATAAAAAAATAAATATAACTCACTATCCATGGCTTTACATGGGACTTTGTCTAGTTCTTAACATGCCCCTCCCCTTCAAACAAGTGTTGTCCTCAACACTTCACTAGATGCGGGTGTTTCTACATGAATAAACCATCTTCATGTGTTTCTTCTTCCATGGGTAGGTTCTCCCATTTGATGAGGTACTCAATAATATTTCTATTTATCAAATTCTTAATCCTTGTTTCAAGGATTTTTTCTGGTTCTAGTATTATTTTCCCTTCTTCATTAATCTCTGGAAAAATAGTTTGGACTGGGATCTTATCACTGAGTACCTTATTTAAGAAAGAAACATAGAATATTGTATGTACATGTGAATATGGAGACAAATCCAATTTGTCATCCATACTTACTATCCTCTACAACACCTTATAGGGCCCATAATACTTGTTTTCTCATTTATTTTCCTTATTTTATTTCTTGAGGGACATCTATTTGTATGGTTGTAGCCTAAAAATACGTGATCCCTCACCTCAAATTCCCTTTCACTGTGATGTTGGTTTGCTTATTGTTTCATCCTATTTTATTCTATAACCAAGTTGTCCTTCAATAGTTTGAGAACCTCTTGTTGGTGTCGTATGTGTCCCTTCACTACTTGAACCTCTATATTCCATTTCAAGGGTGATGTGATGCATGGAGGATGATATCCATAAAGTGCCATAAATGGGAACAACTTTTATGAAGTATGGAATAATGTGTTGTATCACCATTTTTCTAAGGGAACCCACTTGACCCATTGCGTATGTTTATTATATGCAAAGTAATGGATATATCGTTATAGAAATTTATTCACAATCTCATTTTTCCCATCAAATTGAGGATGATAAGATGAGTTATGATCCAATTGAGTACCCAAACAAGAAAAAAATTCATTCTAAAAAATTCTAGTGAAAATTGGATCTATGTCACTTATAATAATCTTGGGGATTCCATGTAGCTTTTGGATTGGTTCCATCAATGTTTCCACTAATGTACTTTCTTTAAAAGTATGAGAAAAAGAGAAAAATGGGAATAATTTGTCATTCAATCCATTACTACCATGATGACATTATTTCCTTTAGATTTGGGTAACCTATAATAAAATCCATTGAAACTTCTTCCCACTGTTGACTTGGTATATCTAATGGTTGTAGGAGACTTGTGGTTTGATTATCTCTCCCTTATGTTGGTAGACCATACATTCAACCACAAAATTTTGAAAATCATTTTAAGACCTTCCCAAAAAAAATTCTTCTTGATCCTATAGTAAGTTTTCAGGAACCCTCAATGTCCTCCTATAGGAGAAGTGTGAAATTCCAAAAGGACCTTCTATTTGATTTTGGAATTCTTACATAAATATAGGTGATATTGATACCACATCAAATCATTGTTCCACACAAATTTATATAATGCACTTGTTTCCTTTTGTAGTTGTTGAATTATCTTGCATACCTTATGATCTTTCTTCCATTATATTCTTGCTTCTTCTACCCAATCATATTGTGGAATAGAAATATCACACAGTAAACCCTATGTTTCTTGCTCTTTCCTTGAAAGTGCATGTGCCACCATCTTATGCTTTCCTTTTTTTTAGATAATTTCAAAGTCATAACCTATAATATTTGTAATCCATTTTTTTTGTTCTTATGTCGATAATCATTGCTCCAAGAATTACTGCAATCTATCATGATCTATTTTTATTTTGTAGTGTCTTCCTATTAGGTAATAGTATCATCTCTTAACTACATGTAGTATGGCCAACATTTATTTTTCATAAATGGGTTTGAGTAAGTTCTTTACTATATGTTTGATACTTTCAAAGGCAAGGGGACTTCCTTATTGCACTAAAACTACACCAATTCCATGGCTTGAGGCACCACACTCCACAGTAAAAGTTTTTATGAAGTCATATCTGGCCAATATAGGACTAGTTATACGCATATCCTCCTTAAGTTTTTCAAAATATTTGGTTTCTTATTCAATATAAGAAAATAATTCCTTCTTTAATAATGATGTTAGAGGTGTTTCTATTTGACCATAATTATTTACAAACTTGTGGTAATATCTTCTAAATCCTAAGAATCCTCTAAGTTTGTTCAAGGTTTTGGGGATTGGTTGTTCCATCATAGCCTTAAGTTTGTTAGGATCAACTTTGACACCTTCATGAGATACAATATGACCCAAATATTCAAGTTATTTAACCCTAAAGGCACACTTGGAAGGATTTTCATATAGTTGTTTCTATTCCAATAGTTTTAAGACCCTGCCAACATGTTGTACATACTCTTACCAATATTTTCTATATATTATTATGTCATCAAAAAATACTAGCACAATTTTCTAAGGAAGTGTTTGAAAATAGAAGTCATCAAGCTTTGGAGTGTTGAAGCTGCATTAGTAAGTCCAAATGGCATAACCAAAAATTCATAATTACATTCATGTGTTTTAAAGTTTGTTTTGGAAATGACTTGTTCCCTCATTCTAATTTGATGATATCCCAACTAGATATCCAACCTAGGAAATAAAATTGCTCGATGAAATTCATATAATAATTCGTCAATAACAGGAATAGGGAACTTATATTTGATTGTAATTTTGTTGAGTTGTTTATAATCTAGAAATATATTCCATGAACCATCCTTTTTTGTAACCATCACCACTAGTGAAGAGAAATCACTTTGGATAGGTTGAATGACGCCAACCTCTGAAATTTCTTGAATCATATGCTCAATAATAATATCACTCTTCTATTCACCTTTAAGGCCTAATGTTAGGTGTTACACTTTCTGGTAGAAAATGAATAGCATAATCATGATCAAAAGTAGGTGGAATACCCTTAGGCATCTCTCCAAATAATTTGGAATGATTTTTTATAATGTTTTGGAGATCCACTAGAGCAGAGGATATAAATGTTTGAACATCTAGTGAGAAAAATTGTGCAATTACACCATGTCCCTTTTTGAGTAATTTTGTTATGATGTTAGAGAATATCACTTTAGAGGGTTTCCCTTGGATACCTCTAAGATCAATTTCCTTCCCTTCTGAGTACAATATCATGAAAATTTATTAATGGCCAACATTCCCAATTATTATAACCATTGGACCCCTAATACAACATTTTCACCACTCATTTGGATTACAATCACGGGAATATCCAATAAATACTCCACCATATTGAGATTAATACTATGGAACTTCCATGAACAATTTATTCTACCTCCATCTGCAACTATTACTTCAAACCCTAGTGCTGGAAATACAAAGCAATTGGTAATGTTTGCTAATTTTTAATTGATGAAGTCATGGGTACTACCAGAATCAATCAAAATTGTTACCCTTTTCTTTTTGATATACACTTCTATCTTGAGGGTTTGTGTAGTAATAATGCATGCCAATACATGAAAATATATCATTGGAGAAGTCTCTTCTAGCTCTAAATCTTGTGATGGTTCCAATTATTGATCGTATTCCTCTTCACATTCTATGTAGAATAATTTCTTCTCATCGCATTTATGCCCCTTACTGTACTTTCTCTCAAAATTGAAACATATTCCCTTTTGTCTTATTTCATCCATTTGCTAAGGTGACAACCTTGTAGGTGTAGTGAGGTTATGAGAGGAATCATGGTACTCTCTATAGTTTTTAAGGACCACTCTTCTGGTAACCATATTTTTACTTTCAACTTTTCTTGCCAGAATGGAAGCATGCTCTAGGGATTTAGGTTCCAAGAGATGCACCTCATGTTGCATGTTCTCCTTTAAAGTGCCAATAAATATATCCAACAAATTATCCTCTGAGATGTTCTTTACCCTAAGACTTAGTTTTTGGAATTGTTGAATATGTTCAGTAATTGGACCTGTTTGTCAAAGATTTATCAATTGACTAAAGAATGTATTATTCTTAATATTCTCATAATTTGATATCAATTCATCTATAAAAATGGACCAAGAGAAAATAGAATCCCTTTTTCTTTAACAAATCCATTGATACTGGACACATTGATCATTTTATAAATACAAGGATGCAAGAGTTACCTTTTGTAAGGTTGAGACTTGGTGTAGATAAAAGAATTGCTCCATTTGGAATATCCATGTTATAGGATTTTTTCCATCAAACATCCTCATATCAGTATTGAGAATTAAGTAGTTTCTTGGTGCTTCATTGAACCCATGATGATGTAGATCTGTAGATGATAAATAATCATGATTCTGGGACTCAATATTTATTTTCTCCACATTTTCATGATTTCCTTGTGTCTTGATATATCGTTTAGGGAGTATCTTATTTAGGGTATGTAAGAATATGGTAAACATGGAATTTTAAAAATATTTCATAATTCAATCCATCTTCTTTACCATTTGTTCCCTATTTTCATTCATATTATTTTCCAATTGTTCCATTTGGTGAAAAACATATTCTCTTTCTTCTTCAATCATGGTTGAGATTTCTAGAGGTTTAGTTGGTGAAGTAAATTTTGGAGAAACCTTTGGAGTCATGTGAAAAAAATAAATAATACTCCTCTTTCTCCTATTTATCAAAACATTTGAATCACCAAACATATATCTTCCAATTAAAAGTTATGCCAATTGTAAGTCATGTACCTTTAAAATCCTAATTTAGAGAATGTTTGGATGGATGACCTTTTTTCTGATTATATATATATATATATATATATATATATATATATATATATATATATATATATATATATATATATATATGAAAATTGAATATTTGGACAGTCCTAAATATGAAAATTGAGTCTTTATGAGTCTAAAATTTTGGTATGTAGTACTCTTATATGACTTCTTAAACTCCTGAAAAATTTCACATTTTGAATCTTTACTGAAAAACATTATAGAAAAAATGCTAAAATGACTTGTTTAAGACTAATTTAAGAACTAGTGAAAAACCCTAACTTACACAAGATATATATCATAAATTATTGATCTGGATTTTATGAGAAGAATGAAATGAATATAGATTATTATTATGCTTAACAAAGAATAATAGAGATGCAATAAAAATGAATTCTATTCAATACGGAAATATGTTGAAACTATAAAATCCAGCGGAAAACAAGCTTGCTGGAATGATGGCGACTTATCTCTAAGAAGAGATGTGACAGATTCACTCATTCGCAAGAAGATGAGTACAATGAGGATATTTTTGAGCACTCAACACACCCTAAAAAGTCTATGTCAATTTTTACTTTTTGCGTACCACTTTATCTTTTTGCAGTGCCTGATTCGTCTTCATTGTGAAAAATGTTGTGTTTTCTTACCATCTTGACTCTCATTAAGTCCTTAAAAGTTTGCTTGAATCTATGAAAACTCTTGAATTAAAATAAAAAGTCTTAACGCTCAAAATAAGGACTTAGCAGCCAAAAAACTCTATCTGATGCGCTCAAATATTCGACATCGGAAGGAATTAATGATGAAAGAAAATCACTTAAAAAAACTACAGTCGTCGAGCGTTGATTTTCATCCGCATCAGCAGGAGGAAGTTTTCTTTCATGACGAGCATCATACAAGGATATTTCCAACAACCTATCCCCTTCGGCATCGGTAAAAGAATAAAAGAGTAAACGTTGAACGAAGAAAGAAATGATATCAACGATAGTCGATACCCAGCATGCTTAGAAAAATCGAGGAAGATCTAATCATGATGAACATCCAGATTGCGCTAAATGTTTTCTCCGATCGTCGACTTCCGAGATGTTTTCGGCATTGGAATTTTTTGAGGACGCTAACCCAAAGGAAACTACGCGATAGGTTTATCCCCGAACGTCGATCCCTGATACCTTTTCGGCATCGACAGTCCCAAATTTAGCTTAGAGCGCGCGACTTGAGTAAAGTCTCAAGTCTGACCAATACCTGTGAGCTAAGTCACCGGTCTTCATTTCCACGTCAGCACCGTATGATGAAATCGATCGACATCGAAGGTCTTTCGCAGAAGGGTATCAATGAAAAATACAAAGTAACTTGGAGCACCACTAAGTATAAATTCAGGGCTAACCTGCAAGAAATATGGTCTGTCTAAATGACGTAAATAAGGGGCATTGCGCAGTGAATCCCAGGCTTGAAAAATACATTATGAATCAGAAAATAAAATATGGACAAAGAACACAAGAGATACATATGCAAAGAAAAGAAATGAAGCATCCAACCGCTACAACCAAAATCCTTTCATCAAAGTTTCAAGACTTTATATTAGGTTTCCATCGAGCTCAAATTACATACAAAAGACATTGTCTACACATTTTGGCCAACCAACCCGGTTTACATTGAGAACATGAAAATTTCCAAAAAAAACTATCATGTTTTGTGCCACGTCTGAGAATACAAAATAGAGTTCGTTAATCATGCCTCTTCTGCGCATTGACAAGCTCTGCGCAGACATTCTCACCGGCTACTTCGTGTTCCCTGAGATGTTTTCATATTCAATTCTTCTAAAACCCTTTGCGCTTCGCACAACTACACAATTGTGTCTTTCACTTCCTAGAGCTATCTCTTGAGCCATGTCACGTTCCCTTCACGACCTTGTGATGTTGACACCTAGAGGGTCTTTTCCACAAATTATTGTCTTAATTCTCTATTTTCCTGATAGGGTTCAACAATGGAAAATTGTGTGTTCTCCGATTACTGAGTCGGCTCTCAAACATTAGAACCTGTGGCATATGTCCTCCTTGTTCTGCTCTCGCTCCCCCAACTTGTGGATTTGACAGGCTCTAGCCAGATTGTGTGCATCAGTAATTCCTCGGCGGCTGATCTTGCGCACGACTCGCTCAGGATTTGGTTTTCCCCAGCCTCCTTATTCTTCCTTGGCCTTCCCCTTTTCCGAGTTATATCTTGTTGCAGAGGCATGGCTTATGACGTCCTTCCTTCCGGCACAACATCTTCCACTCCAGCCTCTTAATGGTGCAATGCCATCATTTCCACGTGTAGGTAGGAACCTCCCTTTGAAACCTTGGGAATGCCCGCTGGAAGTAACAATGAATCCCAGGCATTTTGGGGCTCAAGCCTGGTGCTTTGGCTGCCTTGTGTGCCCTGTCTTATGTTTCGAGGGGTTCTGATGGTGTGATAACATATCTGTCTTATGTGTCGGGAACTTTATGAGGATCCAAAGAAAAATAAAATAAAAAATGATCAACTGGGCTAGCGAGAGGAATTACCAGCAATGCATAAGCTCGGCTGGTGAGTAGAACACATGCAAAACATCCACAATTTATAACAGAGCGGGCAATGGGTGGAAACGTACTAGGGAACATTGGATCCATGACGACTGGATGTTTGAAGAAAACTGAAGATTTTCTATGGCACATCCACGCGAAGAGCATGTTATGAGGCATGTGAGATACATCCGATAGGAATTGTAGAAGGTTTGTGGTACGATCACCTTGATTTTTCAATCCCCCAGTATTCATGATGAGGTGATGATGGTTGATGCACTTGTTGATGTGACTTCTATTTAAACAAATTTACTCAACCTGGGGCACCTAATGACTTCCCTTATGACAAGATCCGAATCTTTTGGAACATACTTGTACTTTCAACACATGTTTGTCTCTGACATCAATTCCTAACTCCAAGGGCCAACTGGCCACTAACATGACTTCAACCCTCATATTTTTCTATACCTGATCTTTCATGTTGTGGCACGTGACTGTAACCCACCCTAACTAGAGAAAAAAAGATGACGCTAACAGTAGCGGTGCAAGCAATTTGAAATATTGCAGAGATCTTGTAAGTATCAAAAAACCAGGTTTGGCAAGCTTTATAGGTATGTACCAGTCTAGATTTTTCACACTTACACTTTATACATTTATTTTACCAAGTTATTTTGTATAGGCAGTCTCTAAATGATTTTAATTTCGATTGCAGGAAAGATACCTCCGAGTATTGAGAAAGAATGGCTCAGGAGCCTCGTCGGGAGATGCAATAAAATGGGCCAGATGCGAGAGAAAATGAGTCAAAATCAACAAGGAAATAAAGGATATCGGACATCTTGAGTTTTACATTCTCGATGACCTTGTCGACTTGCGCGACATAATCAAATCGCACACCGAGAAATATTCATCATGGGTCAAAGAAATAGAAAGGGTGACAGGCACAAGAGAGCCAAGTCGAGTGTGACAGTTTATGGAACACTCGATCAAAGCTTGGGCTATGCTACAATAGTTAAGTGCCAGTCTAGTAAATTATCGGGAACAACATAGATTTACGCAGCCCTGATGGAACAACATAGATTCCCATATGCCCATACCTGAGAAGAGTTGTTCATCAACTGGTCGGACTACGAGAAGAGACACCCTTTTTAAAGTGATATCTTGAGATAACTCTTAAACAAACTGATAGGAGAGAATGCCATGTGGTGAATTTTTTTTTGCTTATCTGCACTTTAGCTGTTATTTTTAGTTAATTTTATGTTATAAATCAGAGCATTGACCGATTAGTTAAAGGTCAATGGTTGTTGCAAGAAACTCTCATTTTTGGTTTTGTTAAGAATTATTTTTCGAGCTACCTTTAATTGAGAAGTCCTTCTGGACCAGAGACAAGTTTATTATTTCATCAAATGCATGTATGATTGGATGTGGAGAATAACTATTTCATATCTCATCTCATGGATGGATGTTGTAATGAGTAAGAGTTATTAAATCTATTGTTAAGTTATCTAATGCAATGTTTTACAATTCTTTTCTTTAATGATGAACATGAATCATTGTGTTATTATGTGATGGATGATTAGAGTTAAGTGAATTATTTTACTTGCCATTATTTATCGCATATATGTTTTATTTCTGATGATTTGTTTCTCAGTCAGTAATTAGATAATCACATGGTTAACTTATTAGTAGTAGGCCTGTGGTATGGAATTGTTGTCTGCATGCTTGAGTAATGGGTTATCCCAAGCTCAGCCTCTTCTCCAGTAGTTAAACTTATTCCAGTTTTGTTACCTAGTTGGTTTATATCGGATTTCCATCTTATATCGGTCCCACCTAAGAGAAAATAAAAAAATGAAAAATTCCAAATTGAAGGAGATACCTTCGCAAGAAAATGTAAATCTCATCGATTAACTGGCCAGATCGCAAGATCTGGAGAACCATTCCACTATTAAACACTGCAGAGTCTAATTGGGCCTCGGTGGTGGGTTTGGTTCCTGTCGTTGAATAAAGGGATCTAGGACATATCAACAGAATTGGCGCTAGAAGGAGGGACTGAAGAATGAATAGATGAATACATATTTCACATAATATTTCAGACAACCTGTAAGATTCAAAACAACCCACATGCATGGCTAGTCATTCCCAAGACAACCCACACACATTGAGTACTCCTGAAACGAGTAACTCACCCTATCCCGAGGAAGAACACTTGTTCCCTAACATACTTTACACTCTTCCTCACGAGGAATTAAATCAATTTAGAAGAATCACTAGAGCATATGCCCGACATATCGGTGCACTATCCTTAGCTCCGATACTTCCTTGAAGAAAAAAAATAAGCAGACCAATGGTCAACACCCTCGACCAGGTTTTTGTGCACACGGTAGAAGACCTAATAGATTTCACAATCAGTACTGAAATCAAACACTCTCTAAATCTAATCCCTGAAATGCCAGTCGACGACGTCTCTCAACCTGACGATTTTTTGGAAGAGGAAGAGTTTAACTCAAGATCCAAAGATATGGAAGACAACAATGAACACGATATATAAAGGGGAAAACCACCATAGAAAAATCAACCTTGGTTGGCCAGAGACACTTTGGACATCCTAGGGTGAATTCATAACCTTCCCCAACATCCAGAGAAGTTACTTCCTAAGTTTGACCCTGAGACCTCAGGTTTGCCTGAGGATCATATCAAGAAATTCATACTAGCGATTAGACTTATGAATGTCCAACATGAATACGTAGTATGCAGGTTATTCCCCTAAAAGTTTGATAATTCAGCTTCCATGTGGTATTTTAACTTACCCGTAGGATCCATAACTAGTTGGACGAAGTTTCAAAAGAAGTTTTGGATAAATTTGCAGAAGAAACTACTACAGGAGCTTTGATGGTTGAATTTTTTGCCGCCACCATGAGTTCAAAAGAAAGGGTTAAATATTTCAACCAAATATTCACAACTATCTTGAACAAATCGAAGTATACGTTAATGCCCTCCCGACTTCTATTTCCATGTTTGTGAAGAGGGATTTCAAACGAACCATGGCTGAGAATTTTGAAGAAGCAAAAATGATAGAGTTCCAAATGAAAGGGTGTAAATAAGGTCAGGTCTCATTAGCTAAAAAAGAAGTCCAACCTCCTCCTAGGAGAGGACTCCTTTTGACTAGACCACCATGGAAACAAGCAGAACAAGTTCCCAAAAAGGGTAATGGAGACATAGAAGACCTACAACGCATGGTCAAGAAGTTATCAAATTAGATCATAGACATGAAAATAAGTGTAGGGGAGGGAAACCAAGGAAAAAGGAACTATAAGACTTTCTTTAAAAGGAACCCACTGTTTAAAGCAATTGAACCTCCTCCAGCTAACTTAAATATCGATCTAGAAAATGTAGCATCTAATTCTTTCTATACTTATCACCAAGAAAACCACTATGAAAGAGACTTCCCTCAATGGGTGCATGCCATGAATTTGATGGTCAATAGGTTTCTAGACAAAGTCTCCCTAACCAAACAACCAAGTGGTACAGTTATGAATGTTTCTGATAAGGAAGAGATTGATCCACCAGAAGATACAACCATGCTGATATGGGATCCTGACCTAATCATGCCTTTCGATGACTTATTTGAGTCTCAAGAACCACCCACTGAGGTATCGGTTGTGAAAATGTGTAGTAAGGGTCCACATGTCTTAAAATATATTGCTACTACCCAACCTTTGGGGGGAAAGACAGCTCCCGACCACCTGAAAGCACCTTTTTCTCCCCGAAGAAACCCTATAAATATCCATACATGAGAATCGCCCAAGATGGATTACAACATAGTTGAATATTTGAAGAAGTTGAAGGCTAATATATCAGTCATGGACATTTGTAGGATCCCTCAGCAAAAGGACTTCCTCTTATAGGATTTGAAATAGGTAGAAAATTCTATGACAAGCACTGAACCAGGAAGAAATCCAATCCCCACAGACCTAGGGAATAAACCAACTGTGAACACTTGCTCTAAAGATAAGAAGGGAAGACCTTTTGTCCCACCTTTCCTTTTAACATTTGAAGTCTTCAATAGGAACCTCCATAACTCTTTGGTCGATTTAGGAGCATCCTCTAACATAATGTCACTGTCTATCTGTAAAAAACTAAATGCATTTCCTCTCAAGAGTGATAAACATGTGATACAACTAGACAAAACCTAGATGAAGGTCATGGGAGAACTCAAAGATGTAATGATCAGAAAAGCGACGCATCTTAAGTTTGTGCAAGTGATTGACATCATTATAGTATACATCCCAGAAGATTATGGGTTACTACTAAGCCAATATTGGTCTAAGAAGTTAAACGAATACTTTAGCACAGATTGGGCACACCTTTGGTTACCATTAAAGGGGCACAAAAGTATGATTAGAATTGATAGGGAAAGATATCTTAAACATATGGTCACTGATCTAGAAACCCTAAATGAACCTTCATTGGAAGATTTCCCTATTTTAGGCAATTATTCTTGTGATTCCTACTTCGGCAAGGTTTCCCCCCTCTCATCTGATGTCCCTCTCACTCAAAATTCTAAAATGGTATTTCAAGAGAAATTGTCGATACCGACAAAGGAAACCCTCTTTTGTCAAGAACCTATGCTAGAAATCATGGAACAAAATATAAGAGGGAAAGAAAGTGATAAGACAGAGGAAATGGATAAACTTCACTCACAAATTTGGACCATATACTTTTATGGATTTAAATCACAGGAAGGGTTTGGGGCAGGGTGCATCCTCGTTGATCCAAAGGGTAAATGTCATTTCCTATCCTGTAGACTTGAGTTTGAATGCACAAACAACACTTCCAAGTATGAATCTCTAGTACATGGGTTAAATAAATCCATAGACTTAAACGTCAAGGAATTGAAGGTTTTCAGAGATTCTAAGATTATCGTTAAACAAGGAATACTATACATTGCAATTCCTCGCACCTAAAGAATTATCAACAAGAAGTGCATAGGTTAATAGAGCATTTTGAAGATTTCGATATTACAACAATCCACAAAGAAAAGTATATCCTGGTTGATTCCCTGGCCACATCTCCTTCAATATTGTCACCTTTAGAATATTATGAAGCTTCTCGGTTCACTGTGGAACTACTCTACAAACCATTGGTGCCAAACAACATTTCTAATTGGAAGGTCTTTGAAGGAGATGAACAGATCATAAACTTTCTGACTAACCAAGATAATTTTAAAGACTTGGCCATTGATGACGAAGTATTCCAAGGATAGTCGACATAAACCAATCTTCATACAGGTCAATCAACGGACAAATCAAAGTCTCACACAATCCCAAAGGGGATAGCTAATTTAGAGAATATTTTTGACCTGAAAAAATTGTTTAAGGGGCCCAAAAATCCAAAGACCGATAGTTCTTGTCCCATGCATGAAACTATAAATCTAGGAACCCCGAAAAACCCCAAGAATGTAAATCTCGGTAAGACAGTATCTAAGGAGGAAAGAAAGGCCTATCTCAAACTCTTCAGACAATATCAAGATGTCTTTGTGTGGTCCTACCAAGATCTAAAAACTTATGATACCTGTATCTTTCAACACACTATCCCATTAAAACCCAAAGTGAAACCCTTCGAACAGAATCTCTGAAACTACCACCCATCCCTAGAACCTCTTGTTAGTGTCATATAATGATAGGAGACCTGATGATTCAGATATGATTGGTGGGTCTCATGATGGAGTTCCTGGCTTGCTGGTCTTGTTGTCTCTTGGAATAATTTTTCCCAAGTTATGGTCATTAGGTGATAGGATGGATCATGAGATGAAATATTTTTTGTTATTATTGAGTTAAGTGTCTTTAGGATGAGTTTTTCACTTGTCTTTTCAAGAAGTGATGAGTCTGTACTTTTATTTAGAAAAAATCCCAAATTTCACTTTCGGCAGCAAAGGGCCATTGTTCAAAGCATTCTAAGGTGCCAAAATCTGTCACTTTCGGCAGCTAAAATGGCATGTGCAAGGCTCTCTAAGCTACCGAAAGCACAATTTGTTTTTAACGGTCATCTTGTCCCATTGGACTCTTGAACCATTGGTAGTACACACACCATCATCATCTCAAGTGCTGCTGAAATTGACTGAAATTGGATAATGAAACGATATGGCAAGTGATGTATGTCTAATTATGATTATTCTGTGAGATTTTTAAACCCTAATCTAGTAAGATATGAATTCTCTGCTGCCAACTAAGATCATCATAAGCCAACATCATTTGTCTTCACCTGATCTATCACGTGGTTTTCTTTTCTGGTCGAATGATACAATCATCACTGTGATTTGAGTTTCATTATTTTTCAAGGGTTTTCTTTCAAACCTTTTTCCCCATATCATGCATTTTTCCTCTGCCCGAACTTCAATTCGTCCCCTATCAACATCACTGTGTCTCCCCAAGCCCGATTCTATTGTATTGCAGGTATTGACAACTAGTTTTGCAGATGAAGAAGTGAGGAGCTCTGCTCAGGAAGGAGCTAAATGGCATAACATATTTGGAATCTCACCCTGATATTTTCTAGATGTTCAGAGATGTTGGTTGCTACACGTTTTGTGAAAAACTCCAAGGATTTCATCAAGGTGTGGCTGAGGCATTTGCATTGACCTTTGATGGATCCAAGTCCAAAGTTGGAACAATTGAGGTACAGGTTAATGAATCCATTGTTGCAGCAACAACATAGATGCCTGGGACTGGTGAAAGATGGTTCAAATCAACCACTACTAAATACATTAAATTCAAGTCTTATCTCAAGCCTGAACACAAATGTATCACTTGGAAGAAAGATATCCCTAGATCCTTCTTGGAAGAAAAGTGGAAACATTTGATTAAAGCAATTCAAGTATACATCACATGTGAGGGAAGATATGGTAGAGTATTGTTCTATCATTTCAAGCTTATGAACCATTCTACAAATAGATTCCCTTTGAATCTGCCCTTCTACCTTCATAGAAGCTTAACAAAAGTGACACACCAGGTCCAGGCCAAACCTAGCAAGGTGCAAGGTAGGCTCGCCCATCATAGCCTCATCAAGATTACAATGCTTGAAGAATTGAAGAGGATTAATAAGACTTGGGTGCATCTTATTTTCTGGGGAGAATTTGAACTAGAACCCCAACCCAACGACAAGAAGAAGATCTCATCCAATAAATCTTCTACACCCATGAGCAGTAAAAGGAAAAGAAGAGTTATCTCCCCAGTACAAATAAAGGAGCCAGTTTCTTCTTCTAAGTCTAAGAGAGCTAAAAAGAAGCTTGATTTCAGTCAAGCTACAAAAGGGCAAGCTAGTGCCCCTAAAAAAAATGTCTTGAATCTTCCTTATACAGATTCAGAGGAGGATTTAGATTCAGTAGAAGGAGAGGTCCCTGAGCAAGATGATTTTGAAGAAGAACCTTTTTCACTAGAGGTTCCAGACCTGGAGATTCCTGAAACATCAACAAGCAAAGCAAATAAGTCATCATCAAAGATTGAAAATATTAAATAAGAAATATCAGAGATGAAGTTGCTTGAGAGGGTCATTAAATCCCAAAAACAGACTATAAGCAACACATCAAATGAGGTAAGAGATTGTTTTGAAAGGTTAGCTAAAATGCATGTAAAGGGAAAGAAGAGGAAAAAGAAATTGTTTAAGGAGAATCGTAAGATGCTTAAAATGGTTATAGGTTTAAGGATCAAACTAAGGCTTAAAAATCCTAAGCCAAGAGCACATCCTGATTTAAAAGCTCTAGCAGAAGTTGCTGAGAACCTAAATAAGGATCCTAAAGAGTAGGTAGATTGAAGAAAATCCAATTTTGCAGTTTTGAAAGGTTGTGGAAAACTCAGGATTTTCGACAGCTTATTTGTTTTCCTCAAAGCCCTATTAGTTGTTGAAAGCTCTTCTTTCGGCAGGTAATCCTACACTATTTTATACCTGTAAGCCACCGAAAATGCAGAAACTGGCAGAATTCTCATCTTTTTGCTCAGATCGAAGATTTTTGTTTCCAGATCATCTGGAAGGGGTTCCAAATGAAAGATAAATATTAAAAGGATACAGATCATCATCCATTTCCATTTTTTGAGGCAGATGCTAAGGCAAGAAGGTTAAGTGGCTTTTCAATTTTTGGTTAAAAAACTGCTTATTTGTCAAAACAGGATTTCAAAATGCCTTGTCATCACTTGGAAAGTTATTGAAGATATCAAATAGTGTTAAATGTTGTCGAATATTGTTGAAGATATAGTTGATAAGGGTTGACCCTTAAATCAGGACTAGATTTGACATATCATACTAGTTTTGATTTTATTCTATTTTAAGTATTTCAGATCCATTTTTATAGGATCTTGAACTGTTATGTAAAGGCTATAAAGCCTATGAATTTGAAGAAAATATGGTTGCACTTGGGATGACCAAAATGTAAAAATGTTCATAGGCTTTAATTGACTGTAATGAATGAATACAAAGACTTTATTTCCAGATTCTTGTGTCATTTTTTGTGGTGAAGTTTTCTCTCATGTAAATTGTTATTCCTTTGTTTTTCATATTGTTTTTTTGTTCTCATTCCTTATAATAAGAGTATGCTCAGGATTTTTCATGAACACCCTGATCTGGCTTAAATACAATGTTTATGTTTTCTTCTGAAGATTGAATGCAGAATTCAGATAAACTCTGCTTTGCATTTGAAATGACCCCTGATCTTTTCCTCTCTCCACCTCAAAAATTATAAGAATCCACTAATATGACTGTCTTTCCTGGCTACATATGTCTCTGTTACTTATTCATTCAATCGTCTTTTATATTTGACTCAATTTTGCCCAATGGTCCTTTTTTTATGTCTCAACCAAACCAATTCAAAATCCATAAACAAACCCATGTTTTGTATATCTAGCCTTGTAATATTTAAACCTGTGAAGTAAAGCAATGCATATAGATTATTAAGAAAAACAGAATTTAATCAATGGCTCATACACAGAATACACAGAGATTTTATATCGGAAACCCTCAACTATAAAAACCTTTCTTATATTCATTATTGGATTTCACCATTCACCATACAATATATACAATGTTTTTAGGTATTCTGTAGATACCAAAACCCTAATCCCTTAATATGGGATTAATTTAGTAAACCACTAAAAATAGCAAAATCCGCTAAAAACAGTAAAAACCGCCCAAAAAAAAATTTTGGGGTGCTGCGCGTAACCAGGGGGGAAGGTATGTTGTCGAACCTGACGCGCCCACACACACACATGCAAATAATATAAAACATACACAACATTCTCCCACTTGTTGTTTTCTTTGCATCCAGGGGTCTAGGGGATTATATAGTCAACAATCCAGGGCAAAAATGCCCATTGTAACTCTACACTAGGAGAACTTTTCTGTGCTCACAGACTTTGTCAATGAATTTGCAACATTCTTGAAGTGTCAACCTTTTCCAGCAACACCTTATTTTCCTCAACCATGTCTCTCACAAAGTAATACTGAACATCAATATGCTTTGTCTTCGAATGATAAGTTGGGTTCTTTGCCAGGAAGATTGCACTATGACTGTCACAATCTAATCTCACTGCTTGTTGTACCAACCCAATACCTGAACACAATATTTGTAACCATACTGCTTCCTTTCTTGCATGAGTGGCTTCCATGTATTCATCTTATGTAGTTGAGAGTGCCACTATAGCCTGTATTTTTCTCATCCAACTGATGCTCCTCCAAATAGGTTAAACACATACCCACTTGTAGATCTTCTACGATCCAGATCTCCAACCCATTCTGCATCAACAAAGCCATGTATGTCCACCACTATGTCCAATCCTAGTCTTCCTTGGTAGAACAATACATAACTAGTAGTGCCACACAGATACATGAATACCCTCTTTACTATTGTCCAATGATCCTTCCCTAGTTTTGACATATACCTTCTCAAAACTCCCACTTCATGTGTAATGTCCGGTCTAGTATAGACCATTGCATACATCAAACTACCAACTGAACTGGCATACAAAACATGGTATATGTCCTCTTCTTCTTCCTATGTCTTGGGACATTGATCTGTAGATAACTTTACACCTATAGGAATAGGAACCTTGACCGGTTTACTTCCATGCATATTAAACCTTTGCAATATCGTCTCAACATATTTTCTCTGATTCAACTAGAGTTTCTTGTTTGCACAATATCTTTTAATATCCATTCCTAGAATGAAGTTAGCAGTACTAAGATCCTTCATGTCAAATTTGGAGGATAGCTACAATTTCACCTCCTTGATAACATCCATGTTATTTCCTACCAACAACATGTCATCAACATACACCACTACATAAATCAAGTGATTACCAACCTACTTCGAATATACACAGTGATCAGCCCTACTTCTTACAAATCCCAATCCGATGATGTATTTGTCAAACTTTTGGTACCACATCCTAGGTAATTGCTTCAGACCATATAGTGACTTCTTTAGCTTACATACCAACTCTTTCTTTCCCTTCACTATAAAGCCTTCTGGTTGCTTCATGTAGATTTCTACTTCCAGATCCCCATGTAGGAATGTTGTCTTCACATCCATCTGTTCCATTTCAAGATCAAAAGCAACAACAATAGATAAAATAAATCTAATATAATTTAACTTAGCAATAGGAGAAAAAATCTCACCAAAGTCAATTCCCTCTACCTTGGCATAACCTTTTGCTACTAACCGAGCTTTGTATTTCTCCACTTTACCTTGTGCATTAAACTTCTTCTTAAACAACCATTTTCTACCAACAAATTTTCTTCCATCTGGCAACTCAGCTATATCCCATGCCTCATTCTTATCCAAGGCATCCATTTCTTCAACCATGGCCTTCTTCCAGAGTTTACTATACTCTGAATTCACTGCTTCCTTGACAATTTTGGGATCATCATCAGTAATAGATAAAGAAAAATTGGAATGAAAATCAAGTGGACTATACCTTTCCGATAGCCTTTTATCTCTCACTAATCTCCTCAATACTGGGGTATAAGGTTCTTCTTCTTCTTCTTCTTCTACTTCCTCTTCTTCAGATGATTCAGATTTTGCATCATCCAACTCAAGCTCTATTTTCTCAAGTTCGTCTTGCATTGGTAGGAATTTATGTTTGGACACATCTTTTACTTCTCTGAAAACAACATCTCGACTATAAACAATCTTCTTCGTTTTGGGTTCCAAAGCGTTTAACCTTTCACACCATCGTTATAACCAATAAAGATACACTTTTCATCCTTTTTATCCATCTTACTCCTATTTTCCTTTGGAACATGTACATAAGCATCACAACCAAACACTCTAAGATGTTGAAGAGAGGGTTTCTTTGCAGACCATACCTCGTGTGGAGTTTTATCATCCAACGCTGATGAAGGTCATCAATTGACCAGGTAACATGTTGTACCCACTGCCTCTGCCCAGAATTCTTGTCCTAACCCGACAACGTTGAACATGCTCCTTGCTTTTACCATCAGTGTCCTGTTCATCCTTTCTGCAACTCCATTCTACTGAGGAGTGTATGGAGTAGTCTTCTTCCTTGATATACCACACTTCTTACATAATTCTTCGAATTCATTTCCGCAGAATTCTTCACCATTATCTGTTCTCAATACCTTTATTTTCTTCTCTGACTGATTTTCTACCAGAGCCTTAAAC
>SNQJ01S0054971.1:49055-93665 GCA_010110895.2 Picea sitchensis | reverse complement strand
TTACCATATATGCAATGTTCACAGAAATCAAAATCCAAAGTGCAATTAGACATACCTTCAACCATGCCTTTACCATGTAGTGTTTGAAGGCCCTTTTCTCCAATATGCCCCAGTCTTTGATGCCACATCATGGTCTTCTTTTCAGGGACAATATTGGTCTTGTCTTCTTTATTTGTCTTCTCAAGGACAACTGAATTGTTACCCCCATTAGTATAAGTGATTCCCAACAACTTGTACAAAGTTCCACACCGAACTCCCCACATCAACACCATTGCCCCTCGTACCATCTTGCAAGTGATCTTTCCAAATACAGTATCCACTCCTAAATCATCCAACTTGCTTACATATATTAGGCTCCTGGAAAGTTTTGTAATGTGCAGAACCCCAAGGAGTGTTCTAATCCTTCCATCTTTTAGTAGCAACTTAACCCTTCCATGTCACAAGATTTTTGTTGTCGAGTCATCTCCTAGGAATACATCACCACCATCATATTTTTCATATTCAGAGAACCACTCCCTGTGAGGAGTCATATGGTATGATGCACCTGAGTTGATCAACCATACATTGCAGTCTACATGTGTACTTGTAGATGTTAGGTAAACATCACCTCCTTCTTCAGTGGAGGTTTTATCCTCTGTGGAAGAGGTACTATCAAATTCCTTTGGTTTTTCAACCTTCTTAGACTTGCAATCTTTCTTATAATGCCCTATTTTACCACACTTCCAACATTTCCTCAAAGATTTTCCTCGAGACTTAGATCTACCTGTATATTTAGATCTCCCCCCTGAAGGCTTACCAAGATTCTTGTCTTGGGTACAACCTCTTATAAATAAAGCATCTGTGTTATGACCATCCATGATTTTCCGCCTTATCTCTTCAGATAACAAGGATGAAACTACATCCTCATACTTCAATGTAGATTGAGTGGTACTACCAATTGCTACAACCAGATTCTCCCAAGAGTCTGGAAAATAACATACCAAAGTAATACACTTATCTTCTTCTGAAATCGTAATATTAACAGAGACAAGTTGACTTACCAGAGTATTAAAGGCGTTTAGATGTTCTGTCACAGAATATCCATCTTCCATCCTAAGATGATACAACTTCTTTCGAAGAAATAACTTGTTTACCAGGGACTTTGATTGATACAAATTCCCCAACTTATCCCATAGTTCCTTGGCTGTAGACTCTCCTGATACATTCAACAACACCGAATCTGCCAGGCAGAGTCGAGTAGTACTCCTTTCTCTTATGTCCAACTTCTCCCAATCTTCCTTCGACATACCAGTAGGTGGTGTACAGGTAGTTTGTGTACTAGTAGGTTGTGTACCGATAGCATGTGTGCTAGTAGATAGTTTACTAGTAGGTTGTGTACCAGGATCCACAACGATGCATTGTTCTTTGTCTACAAGAAGGTCCTCCCTATTCAACTTCCATAGCTCAAAGTTTTTACCATTGAACTTCTCTATCTCGATTCTATAAGATCTTTCCATTCCTCTTTCTACACTCAAATCACCATTGCAAAATCTCCCACTAAACCCAGGTTTATCACAGACCCAAGATAAAATTGATCTATCAAGACCGATCCAAACCCTCAACAAAAAAGGTGTCCCTCTAAAGCCAAAAACGAGCTCTGATACCACATGTAAGTTTTAAACATGTTAAGTAAAGAAATGCATATATATTCTTAAGCAAAAAAATAAATTAATCAATGGCTCATACACAGAGTACACGGAGATTTTATACCGGAAACCCTCAACCAGGAAAACCTTTCTTATATTCATTATTGAATTTCACCATTCACCATACAATATATACAATGTTTTTAGGTATTCAATAGATACCAAAACCCTAATCCCTTAATCCGGGATTAATTTAGTAAACCGCTAAAAATAGCAAAAACCGCCCAAAAAAACATTTCGAGGCACTGCCTTGGACCCAAAAAAAATTGAGGGATCATCAAACACAGTTGTTGAACCTGATGCACCCACACACACACAGGAAAAGAATATAACACATACCCAACAAGCCTAATATCCTCTTCAAACAAATTTATATCAGACAGAGAGATCCCTCTCTAAGTCTTGGAGGGATAGATGCAAGACTTGGAGTGGTTTTGATGTTGCCTCTGCGACTGCCTCTATAGCCTTTGGAAAATTATAGAGTGACAACACCTCTCATGTGTCAAGATTTAAATAAAATACTCGATGAAAAGATTATTTTCAAGTTAGACACTCTGCATGGGTAGTGAAGTTGGTTCCTGTGAGGAAAAAGTCAAGAGAAATCCGCTTATGCATAGATTTTAGGAACCTCAATAGAGCTTCGGAAAAGGACAACTATCCAATCCCACCAATGGAGAAACTCTTGCAGATCGTGTATGGATCTGATATTTTCTCTCTGCTGGATGGTTTCTTGGGTTACAACCAAGTTCTGGTTTCAGAAGAAGACCGTTTGAAAACTACCTTCCAAACCAAGTGGGGAACATTCTCTTACAAATGCATGCCCTTTGGGTTAATCAACGTAGGGGCAACCTTCCAAAGGGTAATGGACATAGAGTTTTGAGGACTAATCAACAAGTGTGTGGCAGTTTATTTGGACAATATAACTGTGTATTCAAAGAATAGAGAAGATCACATCCAACATTTAACCCAGATTTTCGAAAGATGTAGGAAGTACGGTATATTCTTAAACCCTAAGAAAACTATTTTCGGTGTCGAGGAAGGTACGCTGTTAGGCCACATTATATCTCAAACAGGCATTTGGATAGACCCAGAAAGCATTAAGTTTATTGTTTAGGTTCCATTACCTCACAAAAAAAAATCTATGCAATCATTCTTTGGGAAAATCAACTTTGTGAGGAAATTCACCCCCGATTTCGCAGAAACCATCAAACCCTTACAAAAGATGATTCGTAAATATGTCAAATTTAAGTGGGATTATCAACGAGAGAAGGCCTTCAGCGATATTAATACTTCTATATCTCAAGCCCCTGTGTTGCGAAGCCCCAATTTCAACAAATATTTTTTCCTCTATACTTTTGCCTCCGATCAATCGTTAGTTGCAGTTTTGACTCAGAATGATGACAACAACAATGAGGCTCCAGTGTCATTCATGAGAACTAACCTCCAAAGATATGAACTAAATTATCATGCTATAGATAAACATGCTTATGCAGTTTATAAAGAAGTAAAACATTTCAGATCTTACATCCTCAAGAACCATAACAAAGTAATTGTGCCTCACCCCACAGTCCGATCCCTATTTACTCAACAAGAGATGGGGGAAAGAAGAGGGCACTGGATGGTAGTAGTCCAAGAATTTGATCTAGATATAAGACCTGCTAAACTAGTTAAAGGACAAGGATTATGAAAACTAGCAGTTGAGGTTCAAGATCAAGTGAATGAAGACTCTGGATGGGAAAATGAAATGGAATTATGGTGTGGTGAAGCTTCGTACATCTCCCTAGGGCAAGAGTCTTGGTATGAGAAGTTGACTTATCTCTTGCATCATGGGACTTGCCTAGAATTCCTAAGCCCCAGAGAAAGGAAAGCTCTTAGGTTAAAATCTGCACAATATCGCCTCATAAATTCGGTACTCTTTTGTGTTAATTATGATGGGGTACTTTTAAGATGTCTCGAACATGAATATGCAAACAAAGTTCTGAAGGAGCTCCATGACGGCCCCGTCGGTCGACATTTTGCAGGAGACACCACCACTCATAAGATACTGAGAGTTGGCTATTATTGTCCCACTTTGTTCAAGGACGCTCACACCTATGCTAGGAACTGTAAAACTTGTCAAATAAGCGTTGATAGAGAGAAGAGAGCAGTAGTCCCACTTTAACCGTTGATCGTTTCTAGGCCTTTTGAGAAATGGTGGTTAGACATCATAAGAGAAATTACACCAAGCTCTTCAAAACAACACAAGTACATACTTACTTCCACCAATTAATTCACGAAATGGGCAGAATCAATTACTCTGACCCATGTAAACGAGAAGGTGGTAATCCAATTCATATAACAACAACTAATTACAAGGTTTGGTGTCCCTTCTGTTCTTGTTTTCGATAATGCATCTTTATTTTCTTCCACCTTATTAACATATTTTACACTAGACAAAGGAATCATAATTAGATACTCTGAAATTTATTATCCACAGGGAAACAGAGTGGCATAATCAAATAATAAGAACCTAGTAAGGATATTCAATAAAATGGTCGTAGATAACCAAAGGAATTGGCATAATTTACTCCACAATGATTTATGGGAAGAGACAGTTACACCCAAGGAAGTTATACTAAATTACCCATACTTTCTAGTATATGGATAGGAAGCCATTCTCCCAAACACACTATATCTCCCATCTCTTCAACTTACCTAGGAGTCTGGGGGGGATCCTTCATCGGTCATACAACAAAGAATTGACACTCTGCTCATGCTGGAAGAAAAAAGGGAAAAAGATAAATCAAAATTCATAGCCCACCAACAAATCGTTAAAAGACAGTTTGACAAGCATAAGGCTAAAGAGAATAATTTTGAAGTAGGAGACTTAGTCTTGAAATGGGACAGATAAAACGAGCCTAAAGGCAAACATTCTAAGTTTTAGAATCTATGGCGAAGACCTTTTCAGGTGGCCGAAAATATTGGGGCAAGAACTTATCGGTTATAGAATCTAAGGGAGAAACCTGATGCCCTCCTAGTAAATGGCCAAGCCCTAAAACAATATTTCCATTAAGTAAGAAAAAAAAATTATATGTTTTGTGTGTGTGTTTTCATGATTTTGGTTTTAGCTAGGTCAATTGTGAAATTCATTTTTTGCTTTCTTTTGTTGTTTTAGTTTTTGTACTTTTGAAGGTTGTGTTTAGCAATACAATGGTTGACCTCAAATCATGCGACATAGCGAATTATGTTCCTAACTCATCGCTCACATAAAACACAAGAAGCGTCGAGGAACCTACGGATGTTTCGAGGGGTCCTCTATCTAACCCACACAAATGAACAACTTGGGAGAAATGAAGAAGTGTCTGCCCGGTGGTCTGGTAAAATCTTAAGGGAAAGATGATAAGCTAAAAAGGACTACATGAATCTCGAAGATAGAGCTAGTAATTTTCATCTTAACCATCTCATTTTACAAAATAACAGACGTCGTCCTCTCCCACTCTCTCAGCGCATTCTTCCAAAATAAAATTGACCTTATAAAATGAGGGAACAGTAGGAGAGGGTATACAAATAACTACGTCGAGGCTATGGACGCTCATTAGCAGTGGAGCAAGGTCTGTGATGTCGGGGTGACTCCATCGGGGCTATGGACACTCGCTGGCAATGGAGCATAACCATAGCAAGTGAGTAAAGGTAACTAAAGGCTCCATGCCAGTGAATACTTTACTAGATTTTCGTAAAAAGGGCATGAGTCAGGGTTACAGGAAATGAAAGAGGAATAAAGGTTGAAAACCTCACAGGCATACCTAAAAGCATCAACCGGAGAATTTCAAATGCAAAGGTAAAAAGAGGCTTTGATTTAAAAAACCAGTTAAGTTTTCCACCATCTTCTGCATCAGTCGAACCTGAAGGAGGAACAAAGATTCTTCTTTTTCCTAGTAAGTCGACATTTGTTGAGCACTCAACACACCCTAAAACATCTATGTCAAATTTTACTTTTTGGGTACCACTTGATCTTTTTGCACTGTCTGATTCGTCTTCATTGTGAAAAATGTTGTGTTTTCTTACCATTTTGACTCTCATTAAGTCTTTAAAAGTTTGCTTGAATCTATGAAAACTCATGAATTAAAAGAAAAAGACTTAATGCTCAAAATAAGGAATCAATAGCCAAAACACTCTCCCCATTGCACTCAAATATTCAACATCGGAAGGAATTAAAGGATGAAAGAAAATCACTTAAAACAACCGCAGTCGCCGAGCATCAATTTTCATTGCCATCAGTAGGAGGAAGTTTTCTTTTGCGATGAGCATCATACAAGGATATTTCCAACAACTGATCCCCTTCGACATCGGTAAAAAACTAAAAGAGTAAACGTTGAAGGAAGAAAGAAATGATATCACCGATAGTCAATACCCGACGTGCTTAAAAAAATTGGGGAATATCAAATCACGATGAACATCCAAACTACACTAAATGTTTTCTCTGATCATCAATTTCCGAGACGTTTTCGACATCGGAATTTTTTGAGGACGCTAACCCAAAGGAAACTACGTGATAGGCTTATCCCCGAACGTCGATCCCCAATACCTTTTCGGCATCGACAGTCCCAAGTTTATCTTAGAGCACGCGAATTGACTAAAGTCTCGAGTTTTACCAATACCCGTGATCTAAGTCACTAGTCTTCAGTTCCATGTTAGCACCATACAATGAAATCGATCAGTGTCAGAGGTCTTTCACAAAAAGGTATCAATGAAAAATACAAAGTAACTCAGAGCACCACTAAGTATAAATTCAGGGCTAACCTGCAAGAAATACGGTATGTCTTAATGAAGAAAACAAGGGGTGTTGCGTAGTGAATCCCAGGATCGAAAAATACGTTCCAAATCAGACAAGAAAATATGGACAAAGAACACAAGAGATACATACGCAAAGAAAATAAATGAAGCATCCAACCGCTACAACCAGAATCCTTTCGTCAAAATTTCAATACTTTATATTAGGTTTCCATCAAGCTCAGATTACATACAAAAGACACTTTATACACCTTTTGGCCAACCAACCCGGTTTACATTGAGAACATGAAAAATTCCAAAAAAAATTATCAAGTTTTTTGCCACGTCTGAGAATACAAAATAGATTTCGTTAATCATGCCTCTTCTACATACTGACAAGCTTTGCACGGACTTTCTCATCGATTACTTCATGTTCCTTGAGATGTTTCCATATTCAGTTCTTCCAACACCCTTTGTGCTTCATGAAAATGCATGATTGTGTCTTGTGCTTCTCTAAGATGTCTCTTGAGCCATGTCACGTTCCCTTCATGACCTTGTTATGTTGACACCTTGAGGGTCCTTTTCTCCAATTTTAGTCTTAATTCTCTATTTTATTGGTAGAGTTCAGCAATGGCGAGTTGTGCCTGCTCTAGCTGATGAGTCATCTCTTGAACATTAGAACCCATGTCATCTATTCTCCTCATTCTTCTCCCACTCCCTTGACTTGTGGATTTGGCAGGCTCTAACCGAATAGCGTGCATCAGTAATTCCTTTGTGGTCGATCTTGTGCACGAATTGCTCGGGATTTGGTTTTCCCCAACCTCCTTATTCTTCCTTGGCCTTCAAATTTTCCAGGTTATCTGTCGCTGCGGAGGCTTGGCTTCCGACGTCCTTCCTTCTGGCACAATGTCTTCCACTTCGGCCTTTGCATGGTGTGATGCCATCATTTTCGTGTGCAAGTAGGAACCTCCCTTTGAAGCCTCGAGAATGCCCGCTGTGAGTAAGAACAAATCCTAGGCATTTTGGGGCTCAAGCCTTGTGCTCCGGCTTCCTCGTGTGCCTCGTCTTATGTTTTGAGGGGTTCCCATGGTGTGACAATGTAACTGTATTGTGTGTCGGGAACTTGATGAGGACCCAAAGCAAAAAGAAAAAAAAGAAATTGATCAGACTAGGCTCGCGAGACGAATTACTAGCAGTGCATAAGCTTGGTTGGTGAGTAGAACACATGCAGAACATCCACGATTTATAACAGAGCGGGAAATGGGTGGAAACATGTCAGGGAACACTAGATCCATAGAGACTGGATGCTTGAAGCAAACTGAATATTTTATGTGGCACATCCGTGCAACGAGCATGTTCTGAGGCATGTGAGATACAACCGATAGGAATTGCATAAGTTTTGTGGTACGATCACCTTGATTTTTCAATCCCCCAGTCTTCATCATGGATGATGCACTTGTTGATGTGATGTTTGTTTAAATAACTTGCCTTGACCTTGGGCACCTAACGACTTCCCTTATGACAAGATCCGACTCTTTTGGAACATACTCATACTTTCAGCACATGTTTGGCTCTGACATCCTTTCTCGACTCCAAGGGCCAACCGACCACTAGCGTGACTTCAAATCTCATATTTTTCCGTACCTGATCTTTCATGCTGTGGCATGTGGATGTAATCCACCCTAACTAGAGAAAAAATGACAACACTAATATAAGCAGTGAAATCAATTCGAAAGATTGTAGAGATCTCGTAAGTATCAAACAACCAGGTTTGGAAAGCTTTACAGGTATGTACCAGTTTGGATTTTTTATGTTTACACTTTATATGTTTATTTTACCAAGTTTTGTTCTATACACATTCTCTAAATGATTTTAATTTCGATTATAGGAAAGATACCTCCGAGTATTGAGAAAGAATGTCTCAGGAGCCTCATCAGGAGATGCAATAAAATGGGTCGGATGCAAGAGAAACTGGGTCAAAATCAACAAGGCAATAAAGGATATCGTACTTCTTGAGTTTGGCATGCCCGACGACCTCATCGACTTGCGCTACATAATCAAATCGCACACCGAACAAGATTCATCATGGGATGAAGAAATAGAAAGTGTGACAAGCACACGAGAGTCAGATCGGGTGCGATAGTTTATGGAACACTCGATCAAAGCTCGGGCTATGCTGCAACAGTTAATTGCCAGTCTGGTCAAGTATCATGCACATGCGATAGAGATCAGAGAGATTTACGTGGCCCCAATGGAACAAAATAGATTCCCATTAAAATGCATTTATGAATGGACGTGGACAAGAACTATTTCCTATATCGTCTCATGGATGGATGTTGTAACAAGTAAGAGCTATTAAATCTATTGTTAAGTTATCTGATGCAATGTTTTGTTGTTCTTTTCTTTAATGATAAAGATGAATCGTTGTGTTATTATGTGATGGATGATTAGAGTTAAGTGAATTACTTTACTTGCCATTATTTATCGCATATGTATTTTATTTTTGATGATTTGTGTCCAATCAGTAATTGGATACTCACATGGTTAACGTATTAGTACTAGGCATGTGGTATGGAATTGTTGTCTTCATGCTTGAGTAATGGGTTATCCGAGGCTCTTCCTCTTCTCCAGTAGTTAAACTTGTTCTTGTTTTGTTACCTAGTTGGTTTATACCGATTTTCCATCTTATATCGGTCCCACCTAAGAGAAAATACAAAAAAGAGAAAGTCCAAATTGAAGGAGACGCCTTCGCGAGAAAACGTAAAGCTCATCGATTAACTGGTTGGATCACAAGATCTAGAGAACCATTCAACTATTAAATGTTGCAGAGTCTAATTAGGCCTCGGTGGCGAGTTTGGTTCCTACTGTTGAATAAAGGGATTTAGGACCCATCAATATATCTCAAGGATATTTTACAATAAACAAGAATGAAAAAACCCTAGACATCCAAAAACCTAACCCTAGGAGATGAAGCACCAAAAGTCAGGTGGGCCCCATTGGGGTAAGTTAGTACATCAACTTCCTGGGGTCCTAACATTTGCATACGATTGTTTTTTTAGGCACACGATAGCCCATTTAAAAGGTTTATCCGAGGTCTGCAGATGTTACCATAAAAATATGACTCCTTTTAAAAAATAACTATGTTGAGTTGTAAAAACGTTGTTTAGGGCCTCAAAATGGCCTTAGAAGTTGGGGACCCAAACACTAGGAAGAAACTGCCAAATTGGAAAACAACCAAAATGAACCAGTTGCATTAAGTGGGAGGCCACCAAAATCCATATGGATCAATCCTCCCCCATTAGGAATCAATTATCTCCATTGCGTTGATTTCCCCCATCATATGAGGAAATTTCTATTGAATTTGGCCCTGGGTGAGCCACTTGCCTTGGTGCAGGAGCTTCCCTAATTTGACAAGTTGATAAAGTTGGATCCTTTGTTGTTGAGTTCCCTTGACCTGTGTGTCAAAAATATGATCATTGGATTCATGTTGCAAGAAGTCAAGGTTGAGCTCCGTTGGTGTCAATTGTTATGTTATCTCTGAGGTGTCCAATAATGGTGGGAAATATGGCCGAAGGAGAGCCACGTTGAACATTGGGTGCAGGCCAAGGAAAGGGGGAATGTTGAGCTCAAAATCATTGTCACCCAAAACCTTGGTGATGGTGTAAGGTTCATAAAGGAGTGGTCGAAGATTCCGATGGGGCCCAGTAAGGCATTCTTTCTACAAGTGCAACCAAAATTTGTCTCCCACATGAAATTTATGTGGCACCTAGTGTTGATCATGGCATTGCTTGTACTTGGCATCGGAATTCTATAAAATATCTTGAACCTATTGGCAGATGTGTTGGATCCGCACAATGAACCGGGTGGCTTTGTCAGCTTCAATTAGAGCAGGGAATGAGTCGGTCGAGGTGGCTGCAAGGGGTAGGGAAACATCCATGGGACCCAATGGTTGGAATCCCAACCCCACCAGAAAAGGTTTGTGGTTGGCTGAGATATGTAGAGCTCAATTGTATCTATGTTGAACATAGGGAATACTCTCATCCCATGTGTGGGGGTGTTTGGAATTGTACAGGTGTAGGATATGCATAATCATTCAATTGATGACTTCAGTTTGGCCATCTGTCTGGGGTGGAAAGCAGTGGATTTAGAGAGCTTGTTGTCCAGCAGTGACTAGAGGCTCGACCAGAATGTGTTGAGGAACCGATTGTCTCGATCTGAGACAATGGTTTGTGGGATTCCAAAATTTACACATACTCATTTAAAGAAGAGACTGGTAGTGGCCTCTGTTGTGATTCTCTTCATGTAGATGGTCAGAATCGCCATCTTGGAAAAGCGATCAACAACCACAAAAACACATTCATTTCCCCTCTTGGTGGACGAAAAGGCCCGACATGTAGCCCATTGAGATGGATTCCAATGGCCTGTCAGGAGTAGGAAGAGGGGTGTATAGGCCTTGCTTCTTAGTGGTCGGTTTGGCAATAGCACATGAAGTGCAGGACCTGATATAATTTCCCACATCCTATCAAAGTTTCAGCCAACATAAATGTTTCTGCAGTACTTCCACTATCTTTTTGACGTCGAAGTGTCCTGCCACCCGACTATATTGGGAGTCCCAAATCATCTTCAGTCGCTCACTTGATGGAACACAAAGATGGCCCAGATGACACAACAACCCATCCTGAAGATGGAAATTAGCAACAAATGAGTTTGTTCCCAACATTTGGTAGGTGATGGTGAATTCAAGGTCTATCTCATAGAGATGGGGCCATCTGTAGGTCTCTTGGCCACAAGAGTCTAGAACCGTGGTGAATTTCACAAATGGAGGTCAGCTGAGGAAATCAACGACTCGGTTGATACTTCATGTTGTATACTTGATGTTGAGGTGGAACTACTACAAGTATGTGGATCACTTCTGATGGAATTCATCCTATAATTTTCCTTGTGTCTGCATGAACTGCAATGGATTATGATCAGTGTGGATGATTGTCTCCTTAACAAGAATGTAATGTCTCCATTGGCAGCAGGATTGAACAATGGAGTACATTTATTTTTCGTAAGTGGGGTACTCACGGAAAACATCTAATAGTGTCTCACTATGATAGTATACGGGGTGGTTGTACTAAGTGAGAACGACACCCATAGCATAGTCTGAAGTATTTGTCTCGATCTCAAAGGGTTGTTGCAGGTCCGGTAATGAAAGTACTGGGGTTGAGAACAAGTGCTACTTCAAATCATCAAATTCTTGTTGTTGGGACAAGCCCCACGCAAATTGTAATATCTCAAGGTCAAGCTTTGGTTGTATTTATGAATGTAACATGTTTTGTAGGTTGGTGAGCCAAGTAATTATAAGATGGTAGGATTATGTGTTTATTAGGCGAGAGAGAATGTTTTGTACATGTAAATAATCATATTATTAATATAAAAACATCGTTGCATGTAGATCGACCACGAAGAAAGAGTTATGGGGGACTAATCTCCACTAGGCTCAGTAAGGGAAGGGGGATGAGAGGTTAAGAGAAAGGGGCTAAGCTTGAGAGCTTAACCCAAGGGGATATTATAATATATTTCCTGAAAATAATAAAGTTGGGAAATAAACCTCGATATCCTAAGTTCCTCTATAAAATGGAACGAACTCCAAGTGGAGAGGGAGGAGCTCCCAAGAGATCCATGTGTCAACCTGGGCGCATGCAGTTTTATGGGGGGGAATCTATCGTTCTGGGGGTTGGATCACCATTCTCTCTATGCTCCCCACTCATGCAGTTACAGAGACTGAGAATTCACGCAAACAACCATTTGTGTCCCTCCTTCATTGACCTCTGCAACCTCAAAAACCTGCACACACCTATGAGCATGCACGCACCTCTGGAACCTGTCAGCATTGAGCCATATCCTGTGCATTTCCGAAATGGCCAACATACTTGTACCTTAGTTGAATCCTTAAGGGGTTCACGGGAGCTACTGCTAGTTATCTGAGAGAGGGAGTGAAGAAGTGGGTTGTCAGGCCCGTGGATAGAAGAAGTTGGTTTTCAGGCATGTGAGCAACTCTCTCTAGGTGAGAGAGTGTGTTGGGGAAGTGAGTTCTCCTGGAGGGATTCTAGTAGCAGCTACAGATATCTATGAATTACTAATCCGACATGTTGTTGATGATCTAGAAAAGGAGGTGAAGCATTTGATGGACTATAGGACAGTAAAGGTGTATACTCCTAGGGTGGGACAGGCATGTGGGGAATGAGAGTCTATGAGTTGTGGGATTAAGTGGCTCCTTGGAGGAAATCCTTCCTGTTGTACTATGCAACTTCATGTTGTCCCTGCCTAGCGTAGGAATCCCTTTCCCAGTGGAGTTTATTCCCATCTCAGGGGTGACCGACTGCTGAGAGTGATGAGAAACATGGGCTTAGACTGGGAGGTTCATGGAAGGACTGCACACAATTGATGTACTTCAATTAAGAGATAAGCATATTTTTTGTGCTTAATGATTAAATGATGTATTTAAGTGCATGTATCTGATTCTTGTAATAATATCACGTGTTTCACTACATGTATGTTTCCATATTATCTCTTTCATTTCCTGTTAAGTTTATATGTGAATAATTCCACAAAAGAGCTATGTCTGGAGTAGCATGGTCTGGCCTGGGTGGTCGGGGATGTTACAAATTGGTACTAGATAATTTTATGGAGTAGAGTGGATCGGTCTGGGTGGTCGGGGATGTTACAAATTGGTATCAGAGCCCATGGTTTCAACACTGATCCTGGATGGGTCGGGTAAGTGGCTAATGAAACAAAGGTTTCAGAGTGAATTGTTGTCAAAACATACAAAATATGAGTTAAGAATGCCCATAGGTTCTAAGAGAATACCTTGGTCGTGTTATGAATCTTCGGAGGTATAACAGTTTATGGAATGGAAATAGATAAAGAAGCCACAACGACCATTGTGTTGGGCCATAAGGTTTGAATTTGGGGCATAAGATCTGCATAGGGGAAAGACCAACTTTTTCCAGCCATCAGATATGGAAAAAGGTGCATGAGATTTAACCTCCAAGTCCTTCGAATTTCGTGACTTTGGAGAAATTCTATGTGTTATAGAGAAAAAAGGGGTTGAAACCCGAATTTCTGAAGTCCTGGCGTAGATCTACACCGTAGAATCGGGGAGAAGTTTTTACCATTGTATTTGACCAAGGATAGATTGGATTCGTAGATCAAGCCAAGAGCAGAAGATAAGGCACAACGGTGAAAAATAGATATCAGTTGTCAGATTTGCGTGCGGGTGGTTGTGAGTTGTAGATATCACAACCGTTCAAAAATTTAGCATTCGGGAGAAACAAAGTGTGCTAAGGAGAAAAATCCTGAAGTCCCGAAGTCTGGAGTTAATCCAAATCGTTCGTAAAAAGAAACACATGTCGACAGATTGGCTTGTTCAAGAATTTGACATTCGGGAGAAACAAGGTGTGATAGAGTGAAAAATCCCAAAGTCCTGAAGTTTGGAGTTAATACAGACTGTTCTTCAAAAGAAATACTTGTCGACAGATTGGATTGTTCAGGAATTCGACATTCGGGAGAAACAAGGTGTGATAGAGTGAAAACTCTCGAAGTCTTTAAGTCTAGAGTTAATTTGGACCGTTCATAAAAGGAGACACGTGTTAGAAGATCAACTTATTCAGAGTTTGATGTTCAGGAGAATTGGGGTATGCTAGTGTGGAATCTCCTGAATCCCTATAGCTCGAAGTCTCGAAGCTGAAGAATAGAAGTGGTGTGGCATCATGACGTCTCTTGTGGTGATGTAGAACTTTTCTATACATGCCACGTGCCACCACCTTAATTGTTGACAATTGTACTATGTGCACCCTGGAAGGTAAGAAAGTTTGGGAGTTTAGAATTCGGGAGAATTGGAGTGTCCAAGTGTAAAATCTTTCGAAGTCCGAAGTCCCGAAGTGACGTGGCCTGCTGACATCACCAGGGATGATGTGGACACATGGTATGTGTGCCACGTGTCAGTGAGTTAAGAACCTTTGGAAGATAGAAATTCAAGTTAGAATGTGACACGTGTCTACTTCTAGTATTTTGCCTCGTGGCACTCCTCTTGAGCATGGGTAGTGGGGCCTCTGATGAATACATAAAGTAGTTAAAACCTTGGCGAAGAATTTAACTAGACCAAGCCCATGATAACTTGACCCCATTAGACATTTGGCGCTAGATCGTGATCTCTGGAGACTTGGTACTCTGGAGGAAAGGTGTTACAGTTAGCATTGAGTAGAGAACTCCTGAAGGCCCGAAGGTCGGAGTTAATCTCAATTGTTGGTCACAAGGGGCGCGTGGCTTCAGATCCCAAGGTATGGAGACTTGACACTCCAGAAGAAATGGTTCATGATTGAGTGGGAAGAAGAAATCCCCGAAGTTTCGTAGTGCCGAGGTGACGTGACGTGAGGATGTTACCGAGGGTGACGTGGAAGTATTTGGAGATTCGTGGTTTGAGATTTTTTGGGTGAGCAGATGTGAAATCCTCCAAAGTCCCGAAACCCCAACGCTTCGAAGTCCCATAGCTAGGAAGTCCCAAAGAAGTAGATGTGACATGGAATGATGATGTCACCTAGGTAACGTGGATCTCCCCTAGGCATGCCAGGTGTTATATGACTTTGTACTTGGAAACAACTGCAACAGTCCAGAGACTTGGCACTTTGGAAGGATTAAGAGTATGGATAGTCCAGAAGTCCCAAAGCCCGAAGTTCCATAGTAAATATCAATCTTTGGATGTTGGGAATCCAAGGACCATTGATCCACCCCACTTCGTGAGTTCGCCAATGTGACACTTCGGGATATTTTTTGTGAAGTTATTTGGAAATCGTCGAAGCTTGAAGTCCCGAAGCTCCTATCCACCATAGACCTGAACAGGTAATGTGGATCATAGATCCACCATCCTTCGTGAATTTTCCAGTTCAATGTTATGTGATGTGCGAAAAGGGAAACCTCTAAATCTCTGAATCCCCAAGGTTTCAAGGCTGCGGATAAGTGCTCAACTATTAGCACTTGGTCACACCCGTGGTCGCATGCGAATTAAGGTCTAAATAAAAAGGGGCTTGCACCCGAAAGTGAATTGTAGAACAGAACATGGATCAAAGATAGAGCCATGGGGATTCTTGATCGACCAAGAACCGCAGAAAATGGAGTCTAATATTTTTGTTGTTGGAATCAGATTATTTAAGTTATTTTGGAAAATTATTAAAGACTGATAGCCTGACAAAATTTGGTTGAATGCACATTTTGTAGAGTTATCAATTTTCAGAACCAAACATGATTATTACATAGTGTAGAGAAATGGAGGAGGCATAGGACGCTAACAGTCAAGAGGATGAAGTTAGAGGAATGTATGCCCATTTGTGAGTTGAAGGATCAAACTCCAATGGGCATGGATAAGAAATAGATAAAGACGTGAGCATGATGAAAATCATTAAAAATTTGCAAAAAGATGTCCAAATTCACTTGGAAGATAATGAAAATATTAAGAAATCCAAGCAGCAATAGGAAGACTTCAATATGAAGTTAATGCGTAGCCTGGAAATAATTGGAAAGAAGTTGGATAAGGAAAGTGGATACAACAAATCAGGGAGCCACAGGTCCACTGATGAGGAAAGAAGAGAAAGAAGTGGTAATAGACATCACCATAACTCCCAAAGGCATTCCAAAAAGAGGCCACACAACATTTCAATTCCATCTCCTACCAAAACGCATAGGAGATATAAATTGGATGAACTGAAGGGTGAAATGAATAAGATAAAACCTCCCACTTTTGATGGATAGCACCAGAAATATGAAGAGGCTGAAACATGGCTACTTGGCATGAGGAAATATTTCCTATTGCATAATTATTCCTCTCATGCAGAAGGAAGAATTACAATCTATCAGCTGAAAGGAAAGGCATCCATGTGGTGGGATCATCTTGTGCAATTGCACCACATCAGAGAGAAGGATGTCACATGGAAGGAATTCAGGAAACATTTTGAAAAAAAGTACTTAACCAAGAGATATTGTGACAAGAAGATGAAAGAGTTCTTTGAACCTAAATTGGGAAGCATGACTATAGATGAATATTAAAGGATATTTCTAGAGTTGTTGAAGTATGTCCATTTCATTAAGGATGAGACAATCAAGATCCAGAGATATCTGAGTGGACTGCCATCTTTCATCAGTGAAAAAATTCAGTATGATGATCCTAAAACTATGGAAGAAACCATAAGGAAGGGAAAATGTTTATATGATCAGCATAGGGGAAAGCCTACTTTCCAAAGAGATTGGGAATACAAGAGGAATTTTAAGAAGGAGAAGAGGCAAAAGGATAGAAAGACACCATTTTTCAGAAATAGTCCTCAAGGACAACCAGTTTTGAGGGAGCCCGAGATGTTTGAAGTAGGTGGGAAAAGGCCAAGGCAGACACCTATGCAATGTTGTGGTTGTAATGGATATCATAAGTATAGATATTTCCCTCACATAAAGGACAAGGTGAGAGTTGTTCACAATGTTCAGCAAGAAGAAATAGTGGAGGGCATGGGCAGAAGAGTATCAAGGATCTATGTATCCATGGACAACAAGCAAGCTGAGTTTCAATCACACATGATTGAAGTCGAATGTATGATAAATAACGTGTTAAGGTCCTAACCCGCACATAGGTAGATCAATGTATTCGGATGTAATAAAGTTCAATATTAATAAGACCTTTCAATAAAATAGAATAAGGCGGATGTAAGAAGACCTAATAGAAGCTTCAGCTTCTAGAAGGATATTCCTCTAGATGCTTCTCTTAATAGACACATTTAGTATAAATAAGGGTCGAGGGTATGAAAACCCTAGCTTGGATATTATTGTAACAGAGCGTTGCTCTACTGGAGGTTGCCCCCTCGAAGAGGCCTGTGAACATTGCTATCTGAATCAAAGTGTTATTTTTGTTGCTATTGCGTATATCATTTCTGTGTATTGTGAAGATTATGTTGGATATTTTACTGTCATTCTGTTATTTCTAGCATTTCATTTATGTTCTGCATATTTTATATATCTGGTATCTTGCAAGTGGTATCAGAGCACTTTCCTTGGCAAAAATTGTGGGTTTTTTTTTTCCAGGGTAGAAACGTATTCCGGCGTCTTTAAGCCACAGAGATCTGTCGTTACGCGCATAAACCCGTGGTTGAGGGATTCATACACGCAGGAAATACAAGTGGTTCTTAAGCGCACATCTGTTGGCCACCCTTGTAACCCCTGTTGGTACCCCTTCGGTGGTAGCGCATCAGACAACACATTTGTACGGATCGGCCTAGATTTCACGAAGCCCTCTTTAGATAAACCTATGCGACGTAGGCTTATAGTGTCATAGAGAACAACACTAGGAAGATACTCTCAAGTACACGGAGTAGTCGGGTAGTACAACTAAAGAGTGCAGTCTATCCTCTTAGTTAGTGCCACGAGATATTGGGCCGAGTACTCTTGTTTGACCTAGCACATATATTAGAGAGCTATAGCCCAGGGCAACCCCTTGCTGCGTAGAACCCTTGAATACCTAACCACAGGGCATAAACGAAACATAAACAAATTAAACCCGACCAGATCTATTGGCGCTTTTGTGTTTTGCGGCTACTGGTAAATACTCTATGGTTCGAGAATTTGGGGATTTAAATAACTATGACATTCTTGGACCAATTATAACTCCGTTGTAAAAAAATAAAAAATAAAAAAATAAGTGCGGAAAAATTTTCACCATTGTTGAGACCTATTCCATTAGACTCATCTCTTCCCCTTGTCACATTCATCCATATCATTTTTAGGCAAAAAAAATTTGACCCCGCCGCACCCTTTTTAGTTCAACCATTTTTTTCACCATTATTTGAGACCTATTCCATTAGACTCATATCTTCCCCTTATCACATTCATCCATATCATTTTTAGGAAAAATTTTTGACCCCACCCCCCTTTTTTTAGTTTACCCATCCTCATGTCCCATACCCATAGCCAAACGGGAGTCTAGCCTCAACACCTTGAACCGCTGGTTTCTGCTTAGAGACCTTGAAGTGTTTCTTCAGTGCTACTATTGCCTCATAAATGCCTCCATAAATGCATCTGTCAATGTAGTACATCGCGATCCCTTCATGGTGGAAGTCAAACGAACTTAAGCTGTCGTTGTATCACTGCGCACCAAACTCAAATCCCTCTCGATGACTCTTATCGATGCACATAAAATTTGAAGGTGAAACTTCTTCCATTCCTTTCAACCCATCACTTTCAAAGGGACACTCGCCTTAAGTGGTGGGCCAGTAACAGTGATGGCTCGGACCTTGGTTGGGTCACACAAATGGAACATTATTCCTCTCTCTACAACATTACAAATGACTTGGACAAACTCAGGTACGGTGTTCTCCATCTAGATCAAGAGCGATGGCAATGGTGGCAATGGAGAAAACTTCCCGGAGTCAAGGAGGTATATTGCTGGACCCAATTTGTTGCTAAGCTTTATGAAATCTTTGACGACACCAACCATTTGGTAGTTTGACAAAATTGAAACAATCCGGGGACAATCCAGAACTTCATAGTTGCATTTGAGCATCGGGCTTTTCAAACAGAGGGCATGGTTGATTCTTTCTTTCAAGAGTGTTCTATCAGTGGCCTCAGGAGGAGGTCGGGCGGCACATGTCCTCATGGCTGGAGCCTACAACTTGAATTGGAGGCTACCAAAAAATCTAAAGAAACACAAAATTGTTTCCTCTCAAAACCGTGAACCTTCCTTTATCCGGGTGCCCTAAACCGGTAAACCCCACCACTCCCTCCGCCCCATTAAAATTTAAAATTGACGAGGGGCTGAAATGGTTGAACGACAACTCAAAGTCCTATGTTATAATTTTGACAAAAATTTTCCCGGGCCACAAATGTAAGGAACAAAGCTCTTTATGAATACCATCTAGGATATTTAGGAAGAAGATATTGACAACCCCCTATGCTCAAGTCACCCGAAATTTCTGAAATAAACCCTCCCTCAAACCCTCACGAAGTGGTTGATAAATACTCCCTCAATGCTCTCAGCGGATTCTCTGCCCCCAAACCCTCAAATTTGTCGGTTCAAGCACCGAAGGTCATCATCTTGGTTGATAGTGGGCGGAACCCACAATTTTATTCATCGCCGCGTGCCCAAGAAACCCATTGCTACATCCATCGCTCAATGTTTCATGATTTGCCAATGGTGGTTCTATGAGAAATGTGGCTGACATTGTGAAAATATTATTAATGCTCCAACTGAGTGACTACAACCTCTCAAATCCCATATGTTTGCTATTGACATGGAAGTTCTTGAGAAATTGTGTTGGGTGTTGAATGGCTAAGAACCTTGGTCCCATTCTCATGGATTTTAAGAACTTAACCGTGCAATTTGACCAAGGAGACCCTGAAACATAAATTTCAAGGCATCAACGTGGGTTCTCTTGAAATCATCGGAGTTCTCATGCAGCATGGAAGAATTTTGCTCAAAAGGTCATTGGTGTCATGGCCCAACTCCAGCCATCTGAAACCCACTTAGGTCCCACCTGTGCCCCAAGACCTCAAGCCCTCCTTTCTAAACATCAAGCGGTCTTTTCCACTCCCGAGGGACTCCCTCGTTCCCGTGGTGTCCATGATCACTCCATTCCCCTTGTCCCAGGAAGCCTTCCCCAAATATACGTCCATATGCCTTTGAAAAGAATGAAATTGAAAAACATGGTCCAGGAACTCCTTCTTTCCGAAGTCATCCATCCTAGTGAGCCCTTGCTCCTCAGTGGTCATGGTCTTGAAGAAGAAGGTTCTTGGAGAATGTGTCTTAACTTATGTGCCCTCAACAAACTAACAATCAAAGAAAAATTTCTCATTCACATCACATTGATGACTCTGGATCGTTGGTGGCCAATTCTTCACCAAACTTGATCATTTCTCGGGCTATCACCAGATACACATTATGAAAGAGTTTGACATTCCTAAGGCGGCCTTTCTCACTCATGAGGGAACCACTCACAGTTTTTGGTGTACCCTTTGGTTTGTGTCACGCCCCTTCCACATTTCAGAGCCTCATGAACTATGTTTTCCGCCCTTTTCTCCATCATTTGTCTTAGTTTTCTTTGATGATGTCCTCATATATAGCAAGACTTGGACATACCATCCTACTCATGTGGATCAAGTTCTCGACCTACTCTCTCATCACCATCTTTTCCTCAAACAAACGGTCAAAGCGATGATTTGTTGCTCCAGAAGTAGAATACTTGGGTCATCGGTGGGCAAGGATGGCGTCAAGCTGGACCAAGATGTTATTACAGTAGCCACGCAGACTCTAAAAAGCTGCGTGGATTTTTGGGCCTCCGCAGGGTATTATCGCCAAGTTCGTTAAGAACTATGAAAATATTGCGGCACCTCTCACGGCTCTCCTCAAAAGAACTCTTTCACTTGGATGATGAGCTGCTCAAGCTTTCAAACCTGAAGGCGACCATGTGCACCACTCAGGTTATGGCCCTTCAAGGCTTACGGCCATTTTGTTGTTTGAAATCACGATGCCACCGAGGAAAGGGTGTAGCGTCATATGCAAGAATCGACCACGGCCTTCACTAGCAAACAACTATCGAGAAAGAATGCAGACGGAAACCAATTTATGAAAAAGAAATGTTGGTGATTGCATGCTGGATTGAATATGGCGTCCCTTATCTCTTGGAGACAGCGATTCCAAATTAAGGCCGACCATCAAAGCCTCAAGTACTTTACGGAACAACTACATTTCCTCCCGAGAACAACAAAATGGGTCGCCATCTTTGGATGTAATTATGAGATCATTTACAGAAGGGCAAAGACAATGTACTGGCAGATGCTGCTTGTCGGAAGTATGAATATGAAGGGTCCCTTTTTCTCTCCTTCATTGTACCCAGATTATTTTAAGGCATTGCACCGAATGGCTTCAAGACCCAAATTTATGGCCCGATCAAATAGCGTAGAACAAGGCTCGGTCTCGGGGGTATTGGCTCCGGGATGAGCTTAGATACAAAGGTAAAATTATTGTATTTAGTAAACAATCAAAGATTAAATCCCATGAAAGGTACTTTTCGGGCTTCATGCTACACCCACCGGTTGGAGACTTTTCGAGTTCACCAAAACATAATGGGAATTGAAGCGTTCTTTTACAGGATGGTGTAAACCAGGACATCCATGGATTTTGTGGTTGAATGTGAGGGTATGTCCAGCGCAACAAGGGGAGAAAGCAGTCAAATCTCGGGCACCCTCAGCAAACGATTCCCCCTACTGTTGGAAGGATATCTCTATGAGCTTTATTACGAGGCTTACCGTCGGGGAATAAATCGATCATAATGGTGGTGGTGGATGCATGCTTTCAAGTATGCTCATTTTTGGTCTTCACCACTTATTTACAACATCCGGGGTGGCTCAAATTTTCATGGATCGGTCTTCGAAGCTTCATGGCATGCCAAACTCTATTGTTTTATTAAGACCCTACTTTCTGTAAACAGGCAGAAGCTGGCTACTTCACAAGGCACCAATTGCATCCTCAACTCGACTTATCATCCCGAATGAGATGGTCCTTCAGGAAGTTGTTAACAGGTGTTTGGAAACATATCGAGGTGCTTTGCCTCTAAAAAACAACACCGGTGGGATCAATGGTTACCACTAGATGAGTGGTGGTACAACACCTCTTACCATATGACCACTCGCATGACTCCTTTTGAAAGTGTATGGATAGAAGCCACCACCGGTTCTCCCATACATACTGGACGCCTCGAGTCCCGGCGGTTGACCAAACACTTCTGATCGAGGATTATCCGCCGTACCCTTAAAGAAGAACTTGGTCATGTCCCGAGAATAGAATGAAGCGTGGCGAGATCGGAGTCACTCGAACATCAATTTGTCGAAGGGGATGGGGTGTTTTACAGGCTGCAACCATATAAGAAAACTTTCCTGGTAGGCGATTAATGGGAATCTAGCACCCAAATTTTATGACGCCCACCACGGTTCTGGCGTGTGGGACAATGCATATCGATTAGCTCTGCTTTCGGTCGATTGAGAAGCTACATCCTATTTTTCATGTTTCATGTTTGAAGAAGGTGATTGGAACCCGGTGCCAAATTCAAACCAACCTTCGAAATTAGGCGAAGAAGGATCCATTTTGGCTACAACCCGAGCGGTTTGGACCATCGGGGCGTCACACCGTCAAGAACCATCAAGGAAGTGCTGAATGCGGTGGAAAGATATGACTCGGTAGATGCCGCTGAGCTGGCTACCATTCTGCAGCAGTCTACACATCTCAAGCCTTGAGGACAAGGTTGTTTTAAGGGGCGAACATGTTAAGGTCCTAACCCTTTTATGGGTTGATCAATGTATTAGGATGTAATAAAGGGTCAATATTAATAAGACCTTTCAATAAAATAGAATAAGGTGGATGTAAGAAGACCTAATAGAAGCTAAACTTCTGAAGGATCTTCCTCTAGATGCTATATTAATAGACATTTAGTATATAAATAAAGAATTCGGTATAGAAAACCATGGCAGAATTATTGTAGCAGTCTTTCTCTATTGGAGGTTTTCCCCCACATTTAGTATAAATAAGGGTCGAGGGTATGAAAACCATAGCTTGGAGATTATTGTAACAGAGTGCTGCTCTATTGGAGGTTTCCCCCTCGAAGAGGCCTGTGAACATTGCTATCTGAATCAAAGTGCTATTTCTGGTGCTATTGCGTATATCATTTCTGTGTATTGTGAAGATTGTGCTGGATATTTTACTGTCATTCTGTTATTTCTAGCATTTCATTTATGTTCTGCATATTTTATATATCTGGTATCTTGCATAACGATGACTTTACTATTTTAATTGATTCGGGGGATATTCATAGCTATATATATCCTAAGGTAGTGGAAATATTTTTATTGCCAAGAAGAAATCATGGGAAATCTTGGTTGGTGCAACTAGCTACAGGAGCCAATAGAAAGGTTGTTGAGTTGGTTAAATTATGTCTAGTCGGCATGAATGGACTGAGTACCAAAGAAGATTTTGAACATCTTTGCTTTGGGATCATATGATTTCCTAATTGGTATGGATTGGTTGGACCAACACCATGTCATATTGGACTATCATAACAAGGCATTCACTTGCTTGGATGAGGAAGGAAATCAAAGAGTAGTCCAAGGAATTCCGAGGGCAATGATTGTCCTGCAAATCTCAGGAATGAAATTAGAGAATTGTTACAGGAAAGGATGCCAAATATTTGCATCCCATATGGATGAAGCACCTAAGAATAAGGTGCCAAAATTGGAGGATCATGCAGTCTTGAAATATTTTGCAGATGTGTTCAAGGAGATACCAGGGCCGCCTCCAAAGAGAGATATTGATTTCTCTATAAATTTGATGCTCGGGGAAGCTCCAGTATCAAAGACTCCCTACTGGATGAGCACACCAGAACTGAAATAAATGAAAATGCAGATTGAAGAACTTTTAAAGAAGGGGTAGATACGCCCAAGTGTGTCACCTTGGGGTTCCCTAGTGTTATTTGTGAAGAAGAAAGATGGGACCCTGATATTTTGAATTGAGTTCAGGCAGTTAAATAAAGTAACTATAAAGAACAAGTATCCACTACCAAGGATCGATGATCTCTTTGATCAGTTGAAGGATGAAATGATATTTTCAAAGATAGATCTCAGGTTAGGATACAATCAGGTAAAGATTAAATATCAAGACATCAGAAAGACCACCTTCATGACAAGGTATGGTCATTATGAGTTCACAATGGTTCCATTTGGGTTATCAAATGCACCAGTTGTTTTCATGTGCTTGATGAATGGTGTTTTCCGAGAATATTTAGACACATTTGTCATTGTCTTTTTGGATGACATCCTTGTATATTCCAAGACAGAGGAAGAGCATGAGAAATACTTGAGGATGGTGTTATAGGTGCTAAGAGAGCACCAACTGTTTGCTAAGTTGAGAAAGTGCTCATTTTTCCAAAATTGAATCCACTATTTGGGACATATAATAGCCGAAGAGGGAATAGAAGTAGACCCTGAAAATATTGAAGTCGATAAAGGGTGGGAAGAACCTAAGAATGTGACATAAGTCAGATCCTTCATGGGTCTAGTTGGATACTACAGGAGATTCATTGTAGGATTTTCGAGGATTTCTCACCCAATCACTTCCTTGCAAAGAAAAGGGGTAAAGTTTCAAAGGACAGAAGAATATGAAAAGAGATTCCAGTAATTGAAGCAGTTGTTAACGAGTGCTCCAGTTCTAAAGATTGCATATCCAAATGAAGAATTTGTGGTTTGCAAAGACGCATGCAAAGAAGGACTGGGTGGAGTCCTCATCCATAATGGGTTTTTGATATGTTTTGAATCCAGGAAATTGAAAGAGCATGAATGGCTCTACGCCACTCATGATTTGGAGTTGGCATCCATAGTACACACTTTAAAAAAATGGAGACACTACCTCATGGAAAGAGGTTTGACCTGAGAACAGACCATAATAGTCTGAAACATTTGTTTGATCAATGTACTTTAAATTCTAGGCGGAAAAGATGGTTGAGATTCCTCTGTGAGTATGAATTTGATATCAAGCACATCAAAGGAAAGGAGAACAAAGTGGTTGATGCACTCAAAAGGAGAGTGCATGAAATACATGCTACAACCATCATCATGTATCAAACCAATCTTAAAGACAAAATTTTGGAGGGTACAAAAGCAGATACGCAGTACATGGAAATCGTAACAAAGTTACAACAAGGTAAGATGCTACAGAAAATAGAATTATAGATTGGAAGTTGATGGAATACTCCTATATAGGAAAAACATTTATGCACCCAATTATCACGAATTGAGGAGTATGATCTTGAAAGAGATGCATAATGTGCCTTATGTTGGGCACCCTAGATATCAGAAAACAGTGGCAGTAGTCAAGAGCCATTACTATTGGCCAGGCATGAAGAAATAAATTGCAGAATACATCACCAGATGTATGGAGTGTCAAAGGGTCAAAGTTGAGCATAGACACCTAGCTGGGTTGCTACAACCATTAATCATTCTTGAGTGGAAGTGGGAAGTGGTGACAATAGATTTCATCACAGGATTACCCAGAACAAACAAGCAACATGATTGCATAATGGTGGTGGTGGATAAGCTTACGAAAGTTGCCCATTTTATTCCCTTGAAGAATACTCACACGAGAACTAATGTTATTGATATTTATATGAGGGAAATAGAATGATTGCATGGTATTCCCAAGACAATTGTGTCTGACAGAGACCCAAATTTTACCTCAAAGTTTTGAAGAGGATTACTCAAGGGGTTTGGAACGAACCTAAACTTTAGCACAACCTATCATCCTGAGCCTGATGGACAAAAAGAAAGAGTAAATCAAGTGATAGAAGATATGTTAAGAATGTATGTGATGGAAAAACCATCAATATGGGAAGACTACCTACACTTGGTAGAGTTTTCTTACAAAAATGGGTACCAAGAATAACGAAGATGAGCCCATTTTAGGCACTTTATGGAAAAAAGTGCAACACGCCAATAAGTTGGGACAACCCAGCTGATAGAGAAATAATTGGGCCAGAGTTGCTCAGGGAAATGAAAGAGCAATTGTTAAATATTAAGTAGAATTTGAAGGCTGCCCAAGGCAGAACCCACAGGGAGTTTAAAGTGGGTGATGATGTTTTCTTGAAGGTCAAAGCCAACATAAGTTCCCTGAACCTAAGAAATTGTTCCAAGTTGGAAGCCAAATATTGTGGACCGTTTGAAATTATAGAAAGGATTGGACCAGTAGCTTATATGCTTGCATTTCCTACATGCATGACTATTCATAATTTATTTCATGTCTCATTGCTAAAGAAATATATACCTAATTATAATCATGTGATTGATTGGGATGTGATTCAAGTGGAGTAAGAAGGCGTTTTACAAGTGCATCGGGTGCGCATATTGGACCAGAAAATCAAGAAGCTCCATAATCAATCCATAAGGCTTGTAAGGGTCCAGTGGATCTGGTATGGTGCTAAGGACGCAACATGGGAGAACGAAGATGCTATGCAGGCAGAATCCCGCATATTTTTGAAGATTTTGAAAATCTTGTTGATGTTGTGTAAATGAGTTGCACTGAGGACAATGCAAAAATAAGGGGAGGGGATTGTAATATCCCAAGGCTAAGCCCCAGTTGTAATTATGAATGTAACATGTTTTGTAGGTTGGTGATCCAAGTAATTATAAGCTGGTAGGCTTATGTGTTTATTAGGTCAAAGAGACTAGATGTTAAAGGCCAGGATCATGTTCTGTACATGTAAATATTCATATTATTAATATAAAAACATCACTGCGTGTAGACCTACCATGAAGAACGAGTTATGGGGGACTAAGCTCCACTAGGCAGGGTAAGGGAAGGGGGATGAGAGGCTAGGAGAAAGGGGCTAATCTTGAGGGATTAGCCCAAGGGAATATTATAATGTATTTACTGAAAATAATAAAGTTGGGAAATAAATCTTGATATCCTAAGTTCCTCTGGAAAAGGGAACGAAATCCAAGTGGACAGGGAGGAGCTTCCAAGAGAGCCATGTGTCAACCTGGGCACATGCAGTTTTATGGGGGGTATCCTTCGTTGTGGGGGTTGGATCGCCATTTTCTCCATGCTCCCCACTCACCCAGGTATGAAGAATGAGCATTCATGCAAACAACCCTTTTTTCCCTCCTTCATTGACCTCTACAACCTCAAAAACCTACACACACCTATGAGCACACACGCACCTCTGGAACCTGTCGGCATTGAGCCATATCCTGTGCATTTCCGAAATGACCAAAATACATGTACCTTAGTTGAATTTTGAAGGAGTTCACCAGAGCTTCTGTTGGTTATTTGACAGTGGGAGTGAAGAAGTGGGTTTCCAGGCCCATGGATAGAAGAAGCAGGTTGTCAGGACTGTGAGAAACTCTCTTCAGGTGAGAGATTGTGCTGGGGAAGTGATTTATCCTAGAGGGAGTCTAGTAACAACTACAGAGCTCTGGAAATTCATGATGTGACCTATTGTTGAAGCCCTGAAAAGGGAGGTGAAGCAACTGATAGACTATAGGACAGTGAAGGTGTATACTGCAGGGGTGGGATAGGCATGTGGGGAATGAGATTCTGTGAGCTATGGACATAAGTGGATCCTTGGAGTAAATCCTTCTTGTTGTACTATGCAACTTCCTATTGTCCTTTCCTAGCCTAGGAATCGCTTTCCCGATGGAGTTTAGTCCCATCTCATGGGTGACCCACTGTTGAGAGTGATGAACAACGTGGTCTAAGGCTGGGAGGTTCATGGAAGGATCCACACAGTTGGTTTACTTCAATTAAGAGATAAGTATATTTTATGTGCTTAATTGTTAAATTATTTATTTAAGTGCATGTTTGTGATTCTTGTAATAATATCATGTGTTTCGTTGCATGTATGTTTCCATATTATCTCTTTCATTTCCTATTAAGTTTATATGTGAATAATTATGCAAAAGAGATCTGTCTGGAGTTGCATGGATCGGCTTGGGTGGTCGGGGATGTTACAAATTGGTATCAGAGAATTTTCTGGAATATCATGGCTCGACCTGGGTGGTCGGGGATGTTACAAAAAAATTTCCTTACCACCACCCCTAGTTACATGGTTGAGGGCCCATGAAATATGGGAGAATCCCAACACGAACCTGCGATAGAAATTGGAAAGGCCCAAGAAGATCTTAATCTTGGTGAGTGTGGTTGGGGATGGCCAGTCATGGATGACCTATATCTTGGTTGGATCAACATATACACCATGGTTATCAACGATGTAGCCTAGGTAATGCACCATGTCCATGCCGAAGTAGCATTTTTCCAAGTTGGCATATAGCTTGTGTTGTCGCAGGGTGTGCAGAACCTATTGAATATGCTACAAGTGTTCCTCCCAAGTATTGTTGTAACTTGTAGATGAGGATGTCATCTAGATACACCACTACAAAAGTATTGGTGAAAGGTTGCAAGATATCATCCATCATCCTCATGAAATTTGTTGGAGCATTTGTCAAACCAAAGGGCATGACCAATCATTCAAAAAGACCTTGTTTTGACTTGAAGGTAGTCTTCCATATATCTATTTGTTCTATTGGGACCTCATGGTAGCCAGACTTCATATCAATCTTACTGAAGTATTTTTCCCTCGTGATTTTATCAAGGAGGTCGTTGATTAGGGGAATTAGGTATTGATTCCTAATTGTGATTTTATTCAGGGATCGGTAATAAATGTAGAGTCGTAAGGTCCTGTCTTTCTTGTGAACCAACAAGATTTGGATCCCATAAGGTGATGAGTTGGGACGAATGTGCCCCTTGTGGAGAAGTTCTTGGATCTTCCACTTGATCTCCTCATTCTCTAATAGAGAGTGGTGGTATACTGGCCCATTGGGTAGAGGTGCGTCGAGGGTCAGATCGATGGGATGCTTGACCTGACAGGGCAGAGGTACCCCGGTAGGTGAGGGGAAGATATCTGAGTATTCTTCCTTGACCCACTTTCTTCTATTGTGTGGACAGGTCGTTCACGGAGGCCCTGGATGTGGCTACGATATTTCTCACTCTGAGAGAAAATCACGAAAAAGATAAACTTCCCGGTCTGAGAGATGACCTTCTTACATTTCTTGGCAGAGATCAAGGAAATGGAACTAGGTGGGACTGCCTTGGGTATCCTATGCAATTTCCTTTCCAAAGTAATAATAACACTGCAAGGCCTAGACTCATATACATCATGACGTTTCCATAAATAAGGTTGGCCCAAAATAACATTAAAAACTTCGAGAGGAGAAACATCACATAATACCTCGTCTTTGAAGGGCTTGATGTTGCACAGCATGTGATACTATTGGTTGATGCGGAGATCACTTCCTTGGAGGAGCCATTCAATGGTGTAGGGTTGCGGGTGCGGCATTGTCGATAGGGCTAGATGTTTGATGACCTCTGCTGAGATGAGGTTCTTATGGCTACCACTATAAACAATGAAGTGCAACGGGGTGACTTTCACCCACATCTATGACTGAAAAAGGTGCTCACCTTCCTCTGGCTCATCTGGTTCATCGGGTTAGAGCTTGGTGGTAACAACAATAGCATTGGGTTCCACATCAATGATCTGTCTCCCCCTTTCTGGTTCTCACTCAGAGTTGGAAACCGCATCTAATTTAGAGGCTTTCACCTCATCCACCAATGACTACTTTGAGTAGAAATCAACAGTGTTATGTCATGGGCTCTTATGGAAGTCGCACCACTTCTCGGTATCTTTCTTTGTCTTTCTAGTGTCCTTCTTTGCTTGCATTTGGACTAGTTTTATTGAGGTTGTCCATATTTTCTCTATCCTTTTTTCTATTGGTTAGGGTCGCCCTTTCCTTTCTTTTGTTGTGAGGGGCTCCCGGGCCCAAATTGTTGTGTGTTTTGTTTAATCTTCTACTCGATTTTGATGGCATATCAGTAGGCCGTTCCCAAGAACAATATGTACATAAAATCCATTTTTTCTTGGATGTATCTATGTAGACCACTGCAATACTTGAGCACCAGATGTCACTCAGAATCTTTGATTGTTCTGTGATTTTCCTTTTTAACAAATTGAAGATTTTCTCTGCGTCTTCTGTCCAGTGAAAAGATTTATGTCTTTTCTTCACTGTGTCCATCATTGGTGTGCTAATTCCACTGAAATTTCTGATGAATTTTCTGTAGAAACTAGCCAATCCATGAAAAATTTGAACTTCAAAGATACTCTTTAGTGATGGCCAATTCTTAATCACCTCCACTTTATCTGAATCCATCCTCAACTTATCTGCAGAAATAACAAACCCCAAATAAACGAGTTATGTCTTCATGAATGATGATTTCTTCATATTTATCAACAACTTCTCTTGATGTAGCCTCTGCATTACTGTAGCCAAATGTTTCAGATGCTCTGCCTTTGTTTTACTGAAAATCAGTATGTTATCAAGATACACAATGACAAATTTTCAGATGAAATCCTTCAAGACTTCATTCATTAATCTCATGAAGGTACTAGGCGCGTTTGTTAAGACAAATGGCATAACAAGCCATTCATACAGCCCTTCATTAGTCTTGAATGATGTCTTCCATTCCTCTCCTTCTCTCATACGAATTTGGTGATATCCGCTTTTTAAATCAATCTTAGAAAATCTATCCACCACTACAAAGATCTAGTCGAACCCTCTTTGTGTTCTCGGTAACCCCAATACGAAGTCTATTCTTACTACATCCCATGGCCTCTCAGGTATGGGTAATGGTTGATATAAGCCTACATTCTACCTTTTTCCTTTTGAATGCTGACAAATTCTACATCTGTCCACGAATCTTTTGACGTCTGCTCTCATTCCTGGACAAAAATATGACTCATTTAACTTTGAGAACGTCTTGTCATGACCGAAATGCCCGGCCAATCCTCCATTGTGTTTCTCGTTCAACAAATTCTCCCTCATAGAGCATTTTGGAATACAAAGTTGATTACCCTTAAACAATAATCCTTCCTGGATCATGTATTCTGTCCATTGACTTCTGTCCCCGAGAACTGGATTCTCATCTGCTTCATACGCTTCCTTAAAATCTGGATCATCTGTGTACATATCTGTGAGGTTATCAAAACCCAAAGTTTTGACTCTGAACTCATGCACCAGTAAACATTTCATGCTCAAAGCATCAACAACTTTGTTAGCAGTTCCAAAAATATGTTTAATTGCAAAAGTAAAATTCTGCATGTATTCAACCCATTTTTCATGCTTCTGGTTCAATTTATCCTGTTGAGTTACAAATTGTAAGGCATGATTATCACTATACAAAACTAACTCTTTAGGGATCAAGTAGTGCCTCCACTATTTCAATGCCTGAATAATAGCATAGAACTCCTTGTCATACGTGGAGTATTTCACTTTCGCTTCATTCAGCTTCTCGCTGAAGTATGTTATCGGTCTGTCTTCTTGGCTCAAGACTGCCCCTATTGCAAATCCACTTACATCACATTTTACTTGAAATGTCTTTTTGAAATCCGGCAACACCAAAATTGGTTGTTCTGTGATTTTCCTTTTTAACAAATTGAAGCTTTTCTCTGCTTCTTCTGTCCAGTGAAAATATTTATGTCTTTTCTTCACTATGTCCATCATTGGTGCACTAATTCAACTGAAATTCCTGATGAATTTTCTGTAGAAACTAGCCAATCCATGAAAACTTCGAACTTCAAAGATACTCTTTGGTGATGGCCAATTGTTAATCACCTCCACTTTATCTGGATCCATCCTCAACTTATCTGCAGAAATAACAAACCCCAAATAAACGAGTTATGTCATCGTGAATGATGATTTCTTCATATTTATCAATAGATTCTCTTGTTGTAGCCTCTGCATTACTATAGCCAAATGTTTCAGATGCTCCACCTTTGTTTTACTGAAAATCAGTATGTCATCAAGATACACAATGACAAATTTTCCAATGAAATCCTTCAAGACTTCATTCATTAATCTCATGAAGGTACTAGGCACATTTGTTAAGCCAAATGGCATAACAAGCCATTCATAAAGCCCTTCATTAGTCTTGAATGTTGTATTCCATTCGTCTCCTTCTCTCATATGAATTTGGTGATATCCACTTTTTAAATCAATCTTTGAAAATAATCTTGCCCCACTCAAGCAGTCCATCAAATCATCCATTCTTGGGAATGGAAATCTATACCTGATGGTTATCTTATTAATGGCCCTTGAGTCTGTACACATCCTCCAGCCTCCATATTTCTTTGGACTAAACATTGTCAGAACAACACATGGACTCAATCTTTCTCTAACCAACCCTTTGTCCATTAAACCCTAGACTTGTCTTTTGACCTCTTCGTTCTCCTGCGGCATCAATCTGTATGCTACTTTGTTTGGTAAACTAGCTCCAGGTATAAGATCAATGTGATGACTTATACTTTTGATTGGGGGCAACGAACAAAGTAGTTCTTCCACGACTATATCAACAAACTCCTCTAGTAGCTTCTGGATTTCCTCTGGTAAATCATCCACTCTTGTGCTGGTCAAAACAATTCTAGGTTTCCTGACCACGATGAATTGTGGATCTTCCTTATTCTTAACCTCCTTAAGAAGTTCCTTCCCACTCATGAGAATTACAGTGTTGCTTACCTCTGGTTTCTCCTCTTTGTCCTTGATCGACAACAACATGTGAGTTCTCCCATTCTTCTCTAGGGTGTATGTGTTCTTCCTCCCATCATGAACCACATTCCTTTCATATTTCCATGGTCTACCTAGCAATAGATGACAAACATCCATGGGAATGAAATCACACAATATATTATCATTATATCCTCCTATTTTAAATTCAACTAAACATTGTTTAGTGACATTTACTTGATGACCTTTTTGTAGCCATGAAACTCTGTATGGAATTGGATGTTCAATAGTCTCCAGCTCCAGCTTTTCTACCATCTCTGTAGAAACGAGATTGTCTGTGCTACCACTGTCCACGATGACTTTGCATACCCTGTCCTTGGTCTTGCAAGCAGTCTGAAAAAGACTGTTCCTTTTCACTGGATTCTTCGCCTCTTTTTCTGGCGTTAAGAGATCCTTCCTCATCACCAGTGATCTTCCGCCTTTAGCATCCTCTGCCTCAACATTCCACCTTTGTGCTTCGGCAATGTGAGTCTCACCACCTTCTTTCTTCTTATCTGGACATTCATAATATTTGTGTCCATTATTTCCACATGTGAAGCATTTTATTACTCCACCTCTGCCAAGTCCTCTTCCTCTAGCATGAGGAAAAGTGTTGTTATCATCATACTGTCCTCTCTGTGAGCTTCCACCTCTCTCAGTTTGAGTTTGAGGTTTCTTCCATTCTTCCTTAGGCTTCTGATTCCTATCTTGGACAACTGTTTTGCCTCTGGGCTGACTTCTGCCTCGGCCTCTTTGACTTTTCTTTCGGCTCAGCTTCTCTTCAACCTTCAGAGCCATCTGATAAGCATCTTCTATGGTATGAATGATCATCATGCTCATCTCATCCTGAATGTCATATCTCAGACCATTCATATACCTGGAAACCTTTTCATCATCACTTTCGCAATGACCTGNGTAATTTGATAATCCTTGGGTATGAATTTCGCCTTCATCTTCGCAATCATTCTATCCCAACTCCTGATTTTTTTCCTTCCTTTGCAGCGTCTATCAACTTGTAGTTCATCCCACCACAATGTTGCATGTCCTTTCAATCTTGTGACAACATGCTTGACCTTCTTGTCTTCCTCGACATCTTCATAGTCAAAATACGTGTCCAGAGCTCTAATCCAATCTAGAATCTCTTCAACATCCAGGCTTCACTCATATACTAGAATGTCCATTTTTTTCCCTAGCACTCATTCTTGCAACAACCCTAAGTAGGCATTCATTTGTTGCATCTTTTGTTGTAACTTCTTCTCCTTCATGTCCAACTTCATCTTCACTTTCAGATTCACTGACATCTCCAACATCGACTGTGCGCCTCTTTGTTGTCTCCATGTCCTCGAGTCTAGCACGTAGGTCACGCATCTCTCTTTCTACGGCTGTATTAGGCACTTGCCTGCCCCTTTTTCTTGGAATTTCCCTCTCCTCTAGTGGATCAGGTGTTTTTTTGTCTCTTCTTCTCGGCGGCATGGTAAATCTTTCTTTTCCCTGCTACAGAAAGAAAAGAAATATTTCTGTGCTCTGATACTAGAAATGACGCAAACCCCCAACCCTCGGGTCAAGGTACGCTACATGAGCGTTCTAATTCCTGCCCTTGAGTCGGATTGACTCTTCGATTCCTCTTCAGAGAATCCCATGCACATAAAATGGTGCTTCTCCACAGGTCCTTATGAATTGAGCTCACGCGATCAAACACGAATTATCAATTCCAATCTCCCTTTGACCAAACAATGTGGTCGTATTTCTCGCGATTTCGGAACTTTAGAGTTTGCGACTTCACGAATTCTCCTTCCAAGTCTCTCAACTCTTCGCCTTCCAAAACCCAAAATTCTGATGCGCCGAAACGCTTGTTACGTCCTCTCCCACGACAATATCGCGTTTCGTAATTTCGGGAATCTCGGAAACGAAATCCCGAATTCTTATCCTCCGAAATGTCGATTTTCGACACGCTTCACCAATAGCTGGCACCACACAAATCTTTTCGCCCCTTCGGGACTTCGCACTTTGCGATTTTGCGAATCTCACTACAAGGCTTTCGGTTCTCCAACTCACGAAACCCCAAAATGGTCAACAAAGGTCTGACCTCCATGTCGACAAGTATGCCACCTGTCCACTCTCCACTATCTACAATCTTTGACATGGATTCTTCTGCCCCTTCAACTCTCTAATTCTGAAATGAGAGTTCACGAGAGATCTAACGACCCCATCTCTCCTGAGCTTTACACTTTAGAAAACACTCGTCGTACTCTCCTTTCTCCTCTGCAAGATCTGACGGCTCTCGGGACTTCGCGAATTCTCCACGGAGAATTCCGACCCTCTGTTTCCTCCTTGACAATTCCCACAAATTGAAGAAGCTATTCCTTCGCTGAAACTTATCTACCTGCAAAGTAACTTTGCAGCGCCTCCCTTTGAACGCTTCAAGGTACTATCCCTCCTTTCTCCACAACTCGAGTCTTCGAGAAGACTCCTGCATGCACTCCTTGCGGCAACCCTTCAAATACTTCCAAGTATTGAATTCTTCAACTCTAGGCACTCTCCTTGCAAAAACAGTCCTTCAATTCTTTCCTTGGTTGATAAGTTCTAAACTTACAACCAGCCTGCACACACCTTGCATGATTGTTGTGCTCAACCTGCACTTCTGCGGGAAATGAGGACAACGTTCTCCCTCCTGATCTTTTAGAGATGAACTCTGAACCTGTCAACGCACTCCTTGTGGACGCTCCACTGCACTCCTTGCAGGAACTCTTGCTCATATAGAGAAACAATTGAAACTCATTCCCTTACTCTCTCAAACTTCAAACTCTAAATAAGAAATCATACATACACAACATAAAAGAAAATGTACAACAGAAAGAGTAAAATAATCATGAGCATAACATTCAATATGCATACACAGAACGTATTAGAACACCATGAGTCTGAATCAAAGCTTCATATATTAATCTCAGAACTTATGTACATGGCCTCTTATACCCAGCTCGCTGCTTCTTTTCTTCTCTATATGCTCTCTTCATACAATTGGGAATAATAATTCCTCCTCATGATACAAAATGATACAAATGAGGGTGTCTATATCCGTTTTCCCTCCGGCTCCTAAAACTGTCTAATCCGCAATTCAAAGATAACTACTTACATTTACTACACATAAATGTCTCTACCTACTAAAAATGAGAGTGAATTGCTCATGATCTGTTTACAATCTACAAGCGCACCTCCTCTTAATTATTTCATTAACATCTGCACATTTATTTCAAAACATTTCAAAACACTTTTGACAACGTGTTGAAATGCGTTGGCGCTTGTCCCAACTGTCTTCCGCCTTCGCGCTTGCTTGTTGTTGGCGATGCTCCTGCATCATACTCCCTCGCTTGAAAAATTTCATGGGCTCCTATCCATGAGCTCTCGCACGGTCTGTCCATGCTTCTGGATTTCAGCTTCATTTTCCCAGCTGGCATCTTCAACTGGATGTCCATTCCACTTGACCAAGTATTCAAATTATTCCTCTCCTGGTCCTCTTACTGACTCTCTTGTCCAGTATACTTTCCATCTGTGGTTTCTCTGCAACTGGCATATGTTTAGTCCACTAAACCTCTGGTTGTTCATTACCTACTTCTACTTCTTTATCTTTATAAGGGTACAAATCTGAGATGTTGAATATCGTAGAAATTCCGATCCCATCGGGTAATTCGATCTCATAAGCATTTGTCCCAAATTTTCTTAGGATCTTACACGGTCCAATTTTCTTCATTTTTAGTTTATTATATGTCCCCCTTGGGAATCTTTCCTTCCTCAAGTGTGCAAGAGTCAAATCACCAACTTCGAACTGAAGTTGTCACCTATGTTGATCTTCTCTTCGCTTATACTCTTGGCTCGAGTTTTGCAATCGCTCCCTAACTTGGTTATGAAGCTCCTTCATCGCTTCTGTGAAATCCTCTGCACTAGCACTCCTAGTCGCGGTCTATTCTGAATCTCTCGATTCCTAAACTCCTCTTAGCTGCATCCCATAAACAATTTGGAATGGAATCTACCCTGTGCTCATGTTGATTGAATCATTATAAGAAAATTCCACCTGCGGTAGAATATTGTCCCACTGACTGTGGTGTTCTGTCACCAAACTCCTCAGCAAGTCTCCCAAACTTCGGTTCACGACTTATGTCTATCCGTTTGTCTGAGGATGATAAGATGAACTGAATGACAAGTTCGTTCCCAGCATTTTCCATAAGGTTCTCCAGAAGTGTCCCACAAACTTGGTGTCTCGATCCGAAACTATGCTCCTTGGTAAGCCGTGAAGTCGAATGAATTCTTTGAAAAAAGATTCGCGATGTGAGTTGTGTCACTAGTTTTCTGACATGGTATAAAATGTGCCATCTTAGAAAATCTATCCACCACTACAAATATCTAGTCGAACTCTCTTTGTGTTCTCGGCAGCCCCAATACGAAGTCTATGCTTACTGCATCCCACGGCCTCTCAGGTATGGGTAACGGTTGATATAATCCTGCATTCTTCCTTTTTCCTTTTGAATGCTGACAAATTCTACATCTGTCCATGAATCTTTTGATGTCTGCTCTCATTCCTGGCCAAAAATATGACTCATTTAACTTTGAGAACATCTTGTCATGACCAAAATGCCCGACCAATCCTCCACTATGTTTCTCCTTCAGAAAATTCTCCCTCATGGAGCATTTTGGAATACAAAGTTGATTACCCTTAAACAATAATCTTTCCTAGATCATGTATTCTGTCCATTGACTTTTGTCCCCCAGAATTGGATTCTCAGCTGCTTCATACGCTTCCTTAAAATCTGGATCATCTGTGTACATATCCGTGAGGTTATCAAAACCCAAAGTTTTGACTCTGAACTCCTGCACCAGTAAACATTTCCTACTCAAAGCATCAACAACTTTGTTAGCAGTTCCAGAAATATGTTTAATTGCAAAAGTAAAATTTTGCATGTATTCAACCCATTTTGCATGCTTCTGGTTCAATTTATCCTGTTGAGTTACAAATTGTAAGGCATGATTATCACTATACAAAACGAACTCTTTAGGGATCAAGTAGTGCCTCCACTTTTTCAATGCTTGAATAATAGCATAGAACTCCTTGTATTTCACTTTCTCTTCATTTAGCTTCTCGCTGAAGTATGCTATCGGTCTGTCTTCTTGGCTCAAGATTTCTCCTATTGCAAATCCACTTGCATCACATTTTACTTGAAATGTCTTTTTGAAATCTGGCAACACCAAAATTGGTTGTTCCGTGATTTTCCTTTTTAACAAATTGAAGCTTTTCTCTACTTCTTCTGTCCAGTGAAAATATTTATGTCTTTTCTTCACTGTGTCCATCATTGGTGTGCTAATTCCACTGAAATTCCTAATGATTTTTTTGTAGAAACTAGCCAATCCTTGAAAACATCGAACTTCAAAGATACTCTTTGGTGATGGCCAATTCTTAATCACCTCCACTTTATCTAGATCCATCCTCAACTTATCTGCAGAAATAACAAACCCCAAATAAATGAGTTTTGTCTTCATGAATGATGATTTCTTCATATTTATCAACAACTTCTCTTGCTTCTCTGCATTATTGTAGCCAAATGTTTCAGATGCTCTGCCTTTGTTTTACTGAAAATCAATATGTCATCAAGATACACAATGACAAATTTTCAGATGAAATCCTTCAAGACTTCATTCATTAATCTCATGAAGGTACTAGGCATGTTTGTTAAGCCAAATGGCATAACAATCCATTCATACAGCCCTTCATTAGTCTTGAATGTTGTCTTCCATTCGTCTCCTTCTCTCATATGAATTTGGTGATATCCACTTTTTAAATCAATCTTTGAAAAGAATCTTGCCCCACTCAAGCAGTCCATCAAAACATCCATTCTCGGCAATGGAAATCTATACCTGATGGTTATCTTGTTAATGTCCCTTGAGTCTGTACACATCCTCCAGCCTCCATCTTTCTTTGGACTAAGCACTGTCGGAACAACACATGGACTCAAGATTTCTCTAACCAACCCTTTGTCCATTAAATCCCGGACTTGTCTTTTGACCAGTAAACTAGCTCCAGGTATAAGATCAATGTGATGACTTATACTTCTGATTGGTGGCAATGAACGAGGTAGTTCGTCCACGACTATATCAACAAACTCCTCCAGTAGATTCTAGATTTCCTCTGGTAAATCATCCATTCTTGTGATGGTCAAAACAATTCTAGGTTTCTTGACCATGATGAATTGTGGATCTTCCTTCTTCTTAACCTCCTTAAGAAGTTCCTTCCCACTCGTGAGAAGTATAGTGTTGCGTACCTCTGGTTTCGCCTCTTTGTCCTTGATCGGCAACAACATGTGAGTTCTCCCATTCTTCTCTAGGGTGTATGTGTTCTTCCTCCCATCATGAACCACATTCCTATCATGTTGCCACGGTCTACCCAGCAATAGATGACAAACATCCATGGGAATGACATCACACAATATCTTATCGTCATATCCTCCTATTTTAAATTCAACTAAACATTGTTTAGTGACATTTACCTGATGTCCTTTTTGTAGCCATGAAACTCTGTATGGACTTGGATGTTCAATAGTCTCTAGCTCCATCTTTTCTACCATATTTGTATAAACGAGATTTTTTGTGCTACCACTGTCCACGATGAATTTGCATACCCTGTCCTTGGTCTTGCAAGTAGTCCGAAAAAGACTGTTCCTTTGCACTGGATTCTCCGCCTCTTTTCCTGGCGTTAAGAGAACCTTCCTCATCACCAGTGATCTTCCGCCTTCAGCATCCTTTGCCTCAACATTCTGCCTTTGTGCTTCGACAATGTGAGTCTCACCACCTTCTTTCTTCTTATCTGGACATTCATAAGATTTGTGTCCATTCTTTCTGCATGTGAAGCATTTTATTACTCCACCTCTGCCTCTTCCTCTTCCTCTCGCGCGAGGAAAAGTGTTGTTATCATCCTACTGTCCTCTCTGTGAGCTTCCACCTTTCTCAGTTTGAGGTTGAGGTTTCTTCCATTATTCCTTAGGCTTCCGATTCCTATCTTGGAAAACTGTCTTGCCTCTGGGTTGACTTCTTCCTTGGCCTCTTTGAATTTTCTTTTGGCTTAGCTTCTCTTCAGCCTTTAGAGCCATCTGATAAGCATCTTCTACGGTCCAAATGATCATCATGATCATGTCATCCTGAATGTCATATCTCAGACCATTCATATACCTGGCAACCTTTTCATCATCACTTTCACGATGACCTACTCTGATGTTCAGTTTGTAGAACTCTTCAGTGTACTCCTTCACTGACATAAGCTTCTGTCTCAAATTCTGCATCCTTCGAAATAGAGTAATTTGATAATCCTTGGGTATGAATTTCGCCTTCATCTTCACGATCATTCTATCCCAACTCCTGATTTTCTACTTGCCTTTGCAGCGTCTATCAGCTTGTAGTTCATCCCACCACAATGTTGCATGTCCTTTCAATATTGTGACGACATGTTTGACCTTCTTGTCTTCCTCGACATCTTCATAGTCAAAATACGTGTCCAGAGCTCTAATCCAATCTAGAATCTCTTCAACATCCAGGCTTCCCTCATATACTGGAATGTCAATTTTTTCCCTAGAACTCATTCTTGCTACAACCCTAAGTAGGCATTCATTTGCTGCATCTTCTGCTGTAACTTCTTCTCCTTCATGTCCAGCTTCATCTTCACTTTCAAATTCACTAACATCTCCAACACCGGCTATGCACCTCTATGATGTCTCCATGTCCTCGAGTCTATCGCGTAGGTCACTCATCTCTCTTTCTACGGCTGTATCAGGCACTTGCCTGCCCCTTCTTCTTGGAATTTCCCTCTCCTCTAGTGGATCGGGTGTTTGTTTGTCTCTTCTTCTCGGCGGCATGGTAAATTTTTCTTTTCCCTGCTATAGAAAGAAAAGAAATCTTTCTTTGCTCTGATACCAGAAATGACGCAGACCTCCAACCCTCGGGTCAAGGTCCGCTTCAGGATCATTCTAATTCCTTCCCTTGAGTCGGATTGACTCTTCGATTCCTCTTTGGGGAATCCCACACAGATAAAATGGTGCTTCTCCACAGGTCCTTATGAATTGATCCCACATGATCAAACATGAAGCATCAATTCCAATCTCCCTTTGACCAAACAATGTGGTCATATTTCTCACGATTTCGAAACTTTGAAGTTCGCGACTTCGCGACTTCTCCTTCCAAGTATCTCAACTCTTCGCCTTCCAAAACCCGAACTTCCGATGCGCCGAAACTCTTGTCGCATCCTCTCCCACGACAGTATCGCGTTTCGTAATTTCATGAATCTCGGAAATGAAATCCTGAATTCTTATCCTCCAAAATGTCGAAATGTCGATTTCCGACATGCTTCACCAATAGCTGGCCCCACACAAATATTTTCGCCCCTTCGGGACTTCGCACTTCATGATTTCACGAATCTCTCTACAAGGCTTTCAGTTCTCCAACTCACGAAACCCCGAAATGGTCAACAAAGGTTTGACCTCCATGTCGACAAGTACGCCACCTGTCCACTCTCCACTGTCTACAATCTTTGACATGGATTATTCTACCCCTTCAACTCTCAAATTCCGAAATGAGAGTTCACGAGAGATATAACGGCCCCATCTCTCCTGAGATTTACACTTTAGAAAACACTCGCCATACTCTCCTTTCTCCTCTGCAAGATCTAACGGCTCTCGGGACTTCGCGAATTTTCCACGGAGAATTCTGACCGTCCGTTTCCTCCTTGACAATTCCCACAAATTGAACAAGATATTCCTTCGCTGAAACTTATCTGCCTGCAAAGTAACTTTGTAGCGCCTCCCTTTGAATGCTTCAAGGTACTATCCCTCCTGAGATTTCTCCACAACTCGAGTCTTCGAGAAGCCTCCTGCACGCACTCCTTGCGGCAACCCTTCAAATACTTTCAAGTATTTAATTCTTCGACTCTGTGCACTCTCCTTGCAACAAAAGTCCTTCAATTCTTTCCTTGGTTTATAAGTTCTAAACTTACAACCAGCCTGCGCACACCTTGCACGGCTGTTGTGCTCAACCTGCACTTCTGCAGGAAATGAGGACAACGTTCTCCCTCTTGAGCTTTCAGAGATGAACTCTGAACCCGTCAATGCACTCCTTGTTGACGCTCCACTGCACTCCTTGCAGGAACTCTTGCTCAGATAGAGAAACAATTGAAAATCATTCCCTTACTCTCTCAAACTTCAAACTCTAAATAAGAAATCATACATACACAGCATAAAAGCAAATGTACAACAGAAAGAGTAAAACAATCATGAGCATAACATTCAATATGCATACACAGAAAGTATTAGAACACCATGAATCTGAATCAAAGCTTCATATATTAATATCAGCACTTATGTACATGGCCTCTTCTACCCAGCTCTCTGCTTCTTTTCTTCTCTATATGCTCTCTTCATACAATTGGGAATAATAATTCCTCCTCATGATACAAAATGATACAAGTGAGGGTGTCTATATCCGTTTTCCCTCCAACTCCTAAAACTGTCTAATTCGCAATTCAAAGCTACCTACTTACACTTACTACACATAAATGTCTCTACCTACTATGGATGAGAGCGAATCGCTCATGATCTGTTTACAATCTACAAGCGCGCCTCCTCTTAATTATTTCATTAACATCCACACATTTATTTCAAAACACTTTTGACAAAGTGTTGAAATGCGTTGGCGCTTGTCCCATCTGTCTTCCGCCTCCGCACTTGCTTGTTGTTGGCGATGCTCCTGCATTAGAACTATTGTTTCGTGAAAATTGTGGTGCTAACTAAACTATTTCTTGGTTCTGTCTGAACTTTGGACTTGGATCATTTGTGGGTTAGTATACTTTCATATTGTTTTCGTATCCACTTAGTAACATATGAGAGGTATTATTAGCAACAATAACAAATGCATGATTATCATATCGTTATTTGTCTGGTAAATGCCAAACTCCTTGGATGGTTTAGAGGGAAGTGGTGCAATCCTAAACAAGATAAGAAAGTGTTATTTTTTGTCTAATATTTCTATTGAATATGCTTTTTTGTAAACAATGGTGGTAATCATGGTGTTTTTTGGGTCCTTCCAAATCTTTTTCTTGGGCCATTCACAGGGTGGTTAACATTCATCTTGGTGTTGCATATGCTCCATAAAACATGAGATATATGGAAGGTCTCGCATTATATTATGCACTATGAATTTCATATGAATTGTAGTTGGGTTTCAATGTGTGGCCTTGTTTGGAATACTACATTTTTTTGTGTTTGAATCCTCTTCTTTCATTTGACAACTCAATTCATGCAAAACGTGGTGGTAATTGAGTTGTTTATTGGGTCTATTTAAACTTCGGCCTCTATTAATTTTTCTAGGCCAGTGGACCTTCACCTAATTTATACCATATCCACTCAATAGTAAATGAGAAGTATTACTGGGAAAAACAACTTATGTCTCTCTTGGACCAATTGTTGAATGGTTGATGTTAATTTTACTACTACCTCAGCTTGAAACCATGCAAGGGGAGCAAAGCTAATCCCATCACTACATCAACAAGAATAGGGATAACGTTAGGCCCCTTTCTCTTTTTTTTTTAATATATTATTTTTTGTGAGACATAGTGGTATATGAGATGTTAGTCAACTATGTTTGAAATTTGACCTCAAGTCATTTGTAGAGTAGGCAATTTTCTTCTCCTTACCATGTTTTTGCTCGATAATAAGAGGTCCACTTAAACATTGTCCAAGGGTTATTTGTAGGGTGGTTTCCTTTTGTTTTTCCTACAATATACACTAACTAACACATGCAAGGTAATGTTGGTTATGCCCATTGAGGGAGGAACTTATAAAAAAACCTTTTAGCATTTTACTTAGGTGTTGAGGTTTTTTTTTGGTTACCTACAAGGGTTTTCCTTTTCAATGTTGGTATAATTATCATCACCTATTCTTCTTATGATTTTTCTACATTAGCATTCTCAAGTGAGATATGTTTGTGAGTAATGTAAGGATATGTGGTTAGTGCAATTGACTTTTTAACCTTTCATAGCTCACTTTTGGTGTTGGTTAGTCTGTATATTATTTCCCCATGTTGTAAAGCTAGCTACATGTGGGATATTTGTACATCATCTTTGTTTGTATGAGGATTTGAGATTTATTGATACGTATGACCAACCTGCTTTACCAGGTACCTCTGAGTAAAACACTTTCTCACATTGACTTGGAAGAACATAAGGCTATGTACCTGGTTCAAATGCCCTTGTATTAACCATGGTAAATCCATTATCATGCTCAATAACAGTTCTTTTAAGATCACATTCATGCATCCATAGCCTGTACCATTTAACCTCAAACAAAACTATTTTAAAGGAATTAAAATCATACTCAATTATATCCTCCAAATGGCCATAGTACCTATTCTCAGTTTCTTCCATATTTCTATCACTTCTAGAGGAAATGTTGGTGACCTTAAACACTGCAGTTATCCCACAATCTGAGGTTTTCATCTTATCATCCAACATTTTGATACAAAATTTACAACCATTACACCACATAGCCTTGTGATGTTTCAACTGCAATATGGACAACAAGTAAAAAATAAATTGTGAATTAATAATCCTCATATAGGACTACTAAATATATATTTCAATAGTTAAAAAAACCAAATACATTGAAAAATTGGGAAAAAAATAGGAAAATGTGGGTAACAAATTTAACTTCTCTGTTTATCTTTTAAACCAAAGGCTAAATCAAATTCCCTTGATGTAAGATCAGAAAATTTATCTCGATGACGATGCGTTGTTTTAATCATCTTACTCACCCCTTCCCATGATAACCTACTGAATTATTCTTCAGTATATTCTATCCAATGCTCCATCCAATCAAGGTTGTTTGTAATGTATAAATGTAAAGCATCCCACTCTCGAGCAACTATATGATAGCATAACAATTTAATA
>SNQJ01S0054971.1:32962-49045 GCA_010110895.2 Picea sitchensis | reverse complement strand
AATATTTGACATCGGTAATAGAACATCACCTAACAATCTACAAAATTCTAAACAATAAGTCAATGTAAACAATATTAATCATCAATATATCATCCAATATACTAATTTACAAATTAGAAAACAATAGCAATATAGGAAAAAATCGAACCTTTTAAGTATTTATGAACATGCAGGCATAAATATTTAACAAATTAAATACCTTAGTATCTGTGTGAGACATGTGTTTGATAAACCATTCAAAACCTTCAGGTTCACTAACAACAATATAGAAGATAAAAGATTTGTTTTTGAACCTTCATAAAGAGGTTGAAGTGACTTCTCGAGTAGAGGATCATCATCATGACTATCATCCTGGTTGTTCTCATCCATTGGAGAAAATGTGTCTTGGATCAATCTATGTATCTCATCTTCCTGATTTGAATCACTAACGTTATCTCCATCCATATCATCATTAATAACTTGATCAGCAGCTTCAATATTTGGATCTCGAAGTTCATCTCCATGTAAAGTAGTATTTTTGCTAGTACTTGGAAAATAACTCTCTGGAGGTCGACACTTTGGGGGCATTGTCTATATATTTAAAAACAACATAGAATAGTTAGTGTGTATAGAAAATATAAAAATACCGATAAGAAATATTACTAAAATTCATGACATACTGATTATTACAGAGAATACATTAAATATTGAATCCTCTTACCAAGGGACGATATTCATAACCCCCTTCGGCATTCCCCTTCTCCCTACAATGTCTTTCGGTTGTTGTTATTAAAAGTCTTATATTTTGCAAGCCTCTGCAATCATAGCAAGGGAAGTAACATTTTCCATCGCCGCTCACCTCTAATGCCACTCTTAACCCAACAATCTTCCTATCATTTTCGTTCATTATGACAAATCCTTGTCCTAACAAGTAATTGTCTTACCTACACCATACCAAACATTAAGTTGTCAATTTTTTATATTTTGTCTACTCCTTTCGATTATGATATGTTTATTCACAGTGACCTACATCTTTATAATAAGGTGATCATATGTGTAGAGGATCAACATCATGACGACTTAGATAGCATCTTTATAATAAGGTCACATGTGTACAAATGTTTTCTTTATATAATAACGACATATATACCTAACATAAGTTTAGGGAACTAGTGTTTATGTATCTTATTAGTCCCTACTAAAACAGTGAATATAGCAATCAATTACTATCATTTCACCGATCAGGGTTGAGTTTCAAGAGAAATTCCATATCTTTAATATCAATAAAAAGAGAGAGATATTATGGCTACAATTGAAGGGAAAAGGGTATGTGGATTCCATAAACCTAGAATATTATGGAATCCACATACCATTTTCCATAGAATATACTAACTAGATCCAAAAACAAAAGACATGAAATATGGTACTACACATGACATTATAATATATTATCAAGGAAAAAACAAGCTAAATGCAAATTCGACATTTGAAAAAAAAAAATTACAGGTTAAATGAGTACATAAATAAAAAATAACATACTAACCTTGCAAGTTAAAAATCTGAGCTATGTAGATCGAGAATTGGATTTGTTCAACCGGTGGGTGATGGAAAAAATAAACAGCTCAAACAAAAGCCAAGAACAGTGTCGCAACTATAGCAATTGTGTTGCAAAGTCTCTTAAAGTCACTTATATATAGATAAAATAGTCAACTAGTCCTTAACACCGACCAATGAGATAGGAAAAATTTTCATCGCTAATGCCACGAAAGTTTGTCGTTATAGCGACAAAAATCCCAACTAGGTTAAATTAAGATTTTCATGGATATTGTGACGAACTTTCGTGGTAATATCCACGAAAATCCCACCCTCTTTACAAAAATGATGAAACTAGTGGAAGCATGGAAATTTTCATGGAATAATCCGCCCATATGTAGTAGTGAGATATACAACCACAAAGGAATTGGTGAAGGGCCACAAGATTTCATCCATCAACTTCATGAAGGTGGTTGGGGAATTTGTCAAGCCAAAGGGAATGACCAACCACTTGAAAATACCTTCTTTAGACTTGAAAGTGGTCTTCCATACATCAGTCTATTCTATGGGGACCTAGTGGTAGTCGGACTTCAAATCAATCTTACTAAAATACTTGTCTCCCTTGAGTTGGTCGAAAAGGTCATCAATTCGGGGAATTAGGTATCGATTCTCACTGTGATTTTGTCAAATCTTTGTAATATATACAAAGTCGCCAAGTCCAGTCTTTCTTATGTACAAGCATGATTGGACTTTAGCACAACTTTCGCAGGTGAGGAGCTTGGTCAAATGTGCCCTTTTTCGATCATCTCTTGGATCTAGTGCTTTATTTACTCATTTTCTAGGAGAGACCACTGATACACTATCCTGTTAGGAAAAGGAATTCCAGGAGTTATCTCAATTGAATGCTTAACCTGGAAGTGTAGAGGCACCCCAGTAGGTGAGGTGAAGATGTCATGATATTCTTCCATGACCTTTTTCACTTACTTCTTCTACATAGAGGAGCCTTGTGCAAAGGCCATAGATGTGGCCACGACATTTTTTTCACTTTGAGAGAGAATCATGAAGAGGAAAAATTTCCCAATCTAGGAGATGACCTTATTGCACTTCTTATCTAAGACCAAAGAAATTGCGGAAGGTGGAGCTACCTTTGGGATCCTATACATTTTTTTTCTCAAAGTAACAATGACACTACAAGGTCTAGACTCATATACAGTATGGATTTTCCACATATATGGTCGGCCTAAAAGAACATCACAAACTTCAAGTGGGGAAAAATCACACAATCCCTCATCCTTGAAGGGATTGATGCCATAGGGAAGGCGACTTTGTTGACTAACACAGAGATATTGTCCTTGGTTGGGCCACCCAATGTTGTACTACTATGGATGTGGTGTTGTTGGAAAATACAACCGCTTCACGACCTCTACTGATATGATTTTTTTTGGATTATGCTATCAACAATGAAATGTAGTGGAGCACCCTGCACCTACATCTGTGAGTGAAAAAAGTGCTCACCTTCCTTCATCTCTTCTGGTTTGTTTGGTTGGATCTTGGTAGTAGTGACTATGGCACTTGGTTCTACATCAATGATATTATTTTCCTTGTCTGGCTCTAAATTAGAGTCAAAGCCTAGATTTGACTATGAGGATTTCATCTCAGCCACCAATTATTGCTTCAAGCGACATTCATCGGTGTTGTGCTAGGGGATTTTATGGAATCTGCACTACTTCCCAGTGTCTTTCTTCGTCTTCCCATTACCCTTCTTTTTATGTGGCTTAGACTTATTGTCTTGCAATTTTCCATCCTTGCCTTATCCTTTGTTATGTGTGTTGGGGATGACTTTTCCCGACTTCTACTATGATTTTATTTTATATCCAAACTCCCTCTTATTCCTCTGCTTAAATGTTTTCTCAATTTTGACATCATATCGTTAAGCATCTCTGAGCAATGAGATGTCCAAAAACTCAATTGTTTTTTTTTATGTACCTATGTAGGGCCCCAAGGTATTTTAGAACCAAATGTCACTCGGAGTCTCTAATACCCAGGTTGGTGTGCAAGGTATGGAAGGTATTTTTGAACTCTGATATTGTTTGGTCCCTCTCATGACGGAGTGTGATCCATCTTGTGTACTAGTCATTGTAGTTTCTAACAAGGTAATATTATTCCTTGATGGAATCCATAAAAGAGTCCCAAGTGGGCTCGGCCCCAAATGTTCCAGACTCCTATGTGGATTTTTTCTCACAGTAAGTCTCCCACCAATTTTTGACATGGAGGACCTCCTTAAGGAGCACAAAGGTGATCTTTTCCCTATTGGAAAAATTATGGATAGAGAAATAACCTTCTAGTAGATTTAACCATTTTTCCAAAGCATTTGCATCTATCTGACCTTCAAATGTTGGAATATCAAAATTAACTTGTACCTTGAAGGGGGCAGTGCCTCCAAAGTGTCCACTTGAAGAATATGCCTCTATTGTTGTCAAAAACTGCCGATGGATTTGGGAAACCTGATCCATCATCTTGTTTCTTTGTTTCGTGAGGAATTCTACAAGAAATAGCTTAATAGGATCTCCTGCTCTCTTGTCTCTTTGTTCCTCCATCATGGGCGGTCGTCGGGATCACCGAGTCTTCCAAAGGTTCTACTAGTTCAATTCCTAATGTATGTTACCCTGACCTCATTGGGGACATGCACAGAGAAATCGATAGAGAAAAGACTGCCCTAATACCATTGATCTGTATTTTATGAGAGAACGAAATGAAATACATAAATAAGATAGAAACACAGAGCTACAACAAAACTCAATTTCTATTAAAGATTGAAATATGCATAGACTGTAAAAGAAAATACAGAGTGAAATGAACTGCTAGAATGGTGGTAGCTTATCTATAAGAAGAGATGTGATGACTATGTGCATTCACGAGAATATTATTATAATGAGACTCGCAATTCCTTTTCAACATAACGAATAAATGAGAAAACCCTAACCATCCAAAACACTAACCCCGAAAGATGAAACGCCAAAAGGTTTGTGGGTCTCAATGGGGGTAGTTGATACGTCAACTTCCTTGGGATATAACTTTTGCATACGATCTTTGTTTGGGGCACTTGATACCTCATCGGAAAGGTCTAGTCGATGATTACACATTACAAATGGTCCAATACATGCCACGAAATAAATATTGGATGATTCCACATCAAAAAAACGCCACTTAGGGCCTCAAAACTGCCCTGGAAGTTTGGAACCTGAAAATTTGTAGAAAATTTGTCAAAATGGAAATTGTATGTTGAGCCAGTGGAATAGGTGGGGGGGCACCGATGTCCACCTGGATCAATATTATTGTATCTTAATACTCATAAGGCCAAAAACATTGAATTATCACCTGTTGTGGCATGCCAAAGCTAGTGGATTAAGAAAATCAAAGCAGATTCCAACATGTTATATGAATTCATTTTAGGTCTTACCATGAAATCTCAGTACTCTTTGGTTTATTTTCCAGAGATTTCCATTGGGTTAGTCAAATAAGAAATAAAGGATGTTCAACAAATGCATGAAGACATGGCAAACAAAAATGCAGTGCTGGAACTAACATACTGCATAGACATCAAACAAGAAGTCCTTAGCGGGCATGTTTTCTTTTAAGCTCAGTATTTTATATGTTTTGCCAGACTATTTTAGTTCTAGCACAATTCATAAGGCTATACACCAACAAAAGTTTTAGCTATGTTTTCAAAATTGTAAGAATTATTTAGTTAGTTAGCAATGATTTTGAAATTTTGAGTTTGCGTCATTAGAGAAACTTTCAGCTCAAGAATGGGATTCAAAACAAAAAATGTGTTATCAACTTCCACTTTGAAAGAGCCAATAGGATTCAAGATGATGATGTCAACCATAAGGGTATTTAAATTTGGAGAGAAAGAAAAAAACTACTTTTTAAAATCATATTTCAACCCAAATTTCAATTGTGGGAACTCATTGGATTTTGCATCATACGAGTACTCACACTACATACTTTCAATAGAGCCACAGTGAGATAAATTGGAAATACATGCAAACAATCATGCATTTCCAGTTTATCTCAAAGTGGGTTTATTGAAAGTATGCAATGTGTGTACTTGGTGGATTTTAATTCGTCATCCAACTGCATTAGAAATTTGAGTAAACCTATAAGAAGATAAGTCAAAAATACTATAAACAAAAGTGTTCTTCTTTCTTTCTATTTAAAAACACATAACTCTTATTTTATTATTTTAACTACTATTATATTTTTTTTTTAAACTTATTTTAAATCTCAAAATCTTTCTAATTCAAAAACTGGTATCAAACATTATATTAAACATTTTTTTTGGTTTTGTATTAATTCGTTGCACAATAGTGTCCTTTTAATACAAAGTGATAATCATTTCAATTTAATTAAATAAAAAGTTGCAATGCTCATAAAGATTTTTTTGCATATTCTTAAAAGTTTCTAACATCATATAATAAATAACATTTATTATGTTATGATAACATGTATTATCGTTGAAGGGTATTAAAGTTTATGGGTATGTAAGGTCAGATAATAGATGGTATTTCTTGTTGTTATCTAAAACAGTTTAGATTTGATTCATATATATGTAAAATATTTGTATATGCGACTCAAGTTGTTTATTTTTACTTGTTCTTTTAGATGGAAAAAAATTTTGCAATTCATTTGTCAATTAATTGTTATTCAAGGAAAACTACATCATCTAAAATGATTTACTAGTGGTTTTTAAGGGGTAGATTTTCACTTGTGGTCTTTAAGGGGTAGATTTTCACATTAGGTCTTGGGCCCTTAATATAATTAGTTATGTCCAAGGAAGATAAGTTCCTACTCAATGAGAGGCAATTTTAGATCTTAATCTAGGAACAAAAGGCAATTTCAGCTTGGATAGTATCCTCAAGAAAGTCAATATCCCTTATGCTAGAGAATCTGACAGGTTGGAATAAAGTTAGAAGAGTAGACATCCCCTAAATAAAGGTCCACTCTTGTTGAAAGCATTAATTTCTCTAACTATCACCAGAAACCTCCACATTCTTCCAGAGAGATACTCCACCGACTTAACCACCGACACTCCAGTCACTTCGTGAATTCTCTAGATCTTCAAAATCCTTCCAAAGACCTCTATAAAAAGGAGGCGATTGTAATTATTTATGCAAGCATTCGGAAATATCAATTTGCAGTTTTATTGAATTGAGTATTGTGTTCTTCCCTCTGCCCACTTCATCGTGGTATTAGAGTAGGGAGAGTCGTGAGCGTTGAAGAGCAGTGTTAGCAGTGAGGGTTGTGAGTGTTGAGAGAGCTCCTGCAACAGAAATTCTTGAAGAGGAGCGTCTGCACTAAGCTTCTCATCCCACCAAATTCGATGCCATTGAAGAGATACTAGTGAAGAGCACCGAGCTTATCATAAGAAAGTTTCCCTTCCAATAGCGTGTAAGAGAGATCGCCCAGATTTCAAGACGGACTTGAGATTCCAGTCATCGGCATTGCAAGAAGCGGCAGAAGCATATCTTGTTGGGTTGTTCGAGGACACCAACCTGTGCACGATCCACGCGAAGAGGGTGACCATCATGTCATATTCATGGAGAAAGGGCATAAATTTTATTTGTTGAAGATTGACAAAATCGTGGAGGAAATTACTCTGTGATTTGTTTCTTTGGAACCGTCTTGATTTCTTGATTTTCTGACTGTCAAAACTGCGGGAAACAAATCCTTCTTTTCTTGTATTATACAAGTAAAATGTGTATCTGTTTCGATCATTTGTGAGTCGTGTTCGTTGTTTGAGGGGCACGGATTTTGGGGGTTTGGAAGGGCGAAGGAGCTGAGAATGGAAAAACGAGAAGAAAGAAAAGGACGTGGTTGTGGTAAATATTTGCCTAGGTCGAGGTAATGAAGTCGTGGAGTTCTTTGTAAACTAGTGACAATTTCTGGATATCCCTCTATTACTATAATCTTTTGATTATCTTGCTGGATGTTTTTACTGAAAGGATTGTCATTAGGGCTTGATTTTTTTAAAATAATGGAATTAGGAATGTATTAGCAACTTATGATTCCAACATTTTCTAGGAAAAATTATGATAATTGGGAATTTAGAATGAAATTATCATTTGACTCATATGAGCTATCAGATATAGTAATGAATGGTTATGTTGAAGCACAAGATGAGTCTATTTTAAGTGTTGATGAAAAGAAAAAGCTTGATGAAAATAGGCAAAAGAATAAAAGGGCTTTGCAGATAATTGAACAAGCGTTGGACGATTCAATTGTTGGAAGGATTAAACAAGCCACTACAGCCAAGCAAGCATGGGACATTCTAGAGACAACATATCAAGGCACTAGCAAGTTAAAAATTTCCAAACTCCAAGCACTTAGAAGGGAATTTGAAAACTTGCAAATGAAAGATTCTGATTCAATAGATCAATTTACATATAGTGTTACGGAGTTGGTTAAACAAATAAGACAAAATGGTGATGAGATAGCATATCATAAGGTTGTAGAAAAGGTTTTAAGAATTTTTCCTAGAAAATTTGATGCAATTGTTGTGGTAATTGAAGAATCTAAAGATCCGACTACATATGCTATGGATGAGTTGGTTGGCTCCTTGAAAAATTATGAAGACAGGTTGAACAAGAATGACAATACCTCATTGGAGCATGCATTCAAAACACAAATGACATTTGGTAGAGGCAAAGGAAGTGGAAATCCGGGATTTAGAGGAATAGGAAGAGGAAGAAAGAAAGAATCAAGACCCAGGAGGAAGGAGAAATCAAAATTTCAGCTCAAGGGAAAGCAATAACAATTAAGCATCACAAAGGTATGACAAATCAAAGATTCAATGTTATTAATGCAAAAAGTATGGTCACTTTGCAAATGAATGCCAAAAGAAACAAGCAGATATGAGAAAGCATAATGCAAATTTCTCTGAGAATAGTTATGATACATTGTTTATTACATGTGATGTAGCTCAAGAAAATGCAAGTAACATTTGGTTTCTTGATAGTGGTTGTAGTGACCATATGACTGGAAATAAAGGGTTGTTTGAGGAGTTGGATACATCAGTTAAAGCCCAAATTAAATTGGGTAATGATAATATTGTAGAAGTCATGGGAAAAGTTGCAATCAATGTAATAAAAATAGTGGAAAGAAAACTATTCCTGATGTTTATTTTGTACCTGGTTTGAAGCATAATCTCATAAGTTTAGGACAACTTACTCAAAAGGGTTATAGAGTTTCTTTTGAGAATAATGTATGCACTATACTTGATATTCCTCCTAGTAAAATTGTGATTGCAAAGATTAAAATGACAGACAACAGAATGTCCCCACTTCACATGAAAAGTGAAATGATGGAGAAGATTGGAGAAAGTTTCAAGGCATCAAGTCAAGATCAAGCATGAATATGGCACTTGAGGTATGGCCATATAAACTTTAAAGGATTGTGTTTGTTGCAAATAAATGAAATGGTAAGAGGTTTACCACCTATTCAAGCACCAATAAGTTCATGTGAAAGTTGCATTTTGGGCAAGCAACATAGGAAAATATTTCAAAAGGAAATGTCATATAGATCTTGGGCACCTTTAGAAATTGTGCATACAGATTTATGTGGTCTGATGMAAACACCATCATTAGGGGGGATCATATACTTTCTAATATTCATTGATGATTATATTAGAAAAACATGGGTTTATTTCCTTAAACACAAATCTGAAACATTTGACAAGTTTAAGGAATTCAAGGCATTGGTTGAGAAACAGAGTGGTCTATCCAKTAAGATATTAAGATCAGATAGAGGAGGAGAATACAAGTCAAATGAGTTTTTGGAGTATTGTARGTATCATGGAATAAAGAAGAATTTCACTACAAGMTATACACCTCAAYAGAATGGTGTTGCAGAATGGAAGAATYGTACAATAATGGAGATGGCAAGAAGCATGTTGAAAGGAAAGAATMTATCTAATGAATATTGGGTTGAAGCATTAGCTTGTGTAGTTTATATATTGAACAGGAGTCCAACAAATATTGTGAGGGACATGATTCATCAACAAGCATGGAGTGGTAAKCATCATAGTGTTTCTCATTTTAAAGTATTTGGTTGCATTTCATATGCACATGTGCCTAAACAAACAAGGAGTAAATTGGATGATAAAAGTGAAAAATGCAGTTTTATTGGTTATGATGAATAGTCTAAGGCATATAAGTTGTTTAATCCTATAACCAAGAAAGTCACTGTAAGTAGAGATTTTGTATTCAAAGAGGAAGAATCATGGGATGGCAATATAGACAAGACAATTACAAGTACAACAATGTCATATGAAGAACAAAGAGAAAAAGTTCAAGGAGAACAATCAAATGAGCAAGGAGGAATACCATCCAGAATTCCACAAGAAGAAAACTTACAAAGGCAATTTGAGCAAGGAGAAACATCAAGTCCACAAGTAAGTTATGACTCAAATCCTACACTTGAATCATTAAGATCAAGATTAAGAGGCAAAAAGACTAGAAGCTTGCAAGAAATATATGATCAAGGAGATAGGAAGATTTGCAATCCAATTTTGCTCTATTTACTCAAGATCCTATATACTTTGAAGATGCAATTAAGGAAGAACATTGGATTAATGCAATGAATGAAGAAATGGAATCTATTAAGAAAAATGATACATGGGATCTAGTTGATTTACCTAAGGAGAAAGAATGCATAGGTGTGAAATGGGTGTATAAAACTAAATATAAGGCAAATGGAGAAGTTGACAAATATAAGGCAAGATTAATAGCTAAAGGATTTGCACAAGAATGTGGAGTTGATTACAATGAAACATTTGCACTCGTAGCAAGACTTGACACAATTAGGATGGTACTAGCTATTGCAGCTCAACACAATTGGAAATTTTATCAAATGGATGTCAAATCAGCCTTCTTGAATGGATACTTAGAAGAAAAAGTCTATGTGCAACAACCACCAAGATATGAAGTAAAAGGACAAGAAAACAAGGTTTACAGGTTAAATAAGGAACTTTATGGATTGAAGAAAGCACCAAGGGCCTGGTATAGCAGGATAGATTCATACATGATAAAAAATGAATTCATAAGAAGCACTAGTGAGCCTACACTATCCACCAAAGTCAATGAACAAGGTTAGATCTTGATTGTTTGCCTATATGTTGATAATTTGATCTATACAGGTAATCTCTCTATTGATATGTTTAAATCAACAATGAAGGAGGAATTTGAGATGACAGACTTGGGGTTAATGAAATATTTTCTTGGCATTGAAGTCACACAAAATGATAAAGGCATTTTCCTCTGTCAAAGTAAATATGCAAAAGATGTTTTAAAAATGTTTAGAATGATAAACTGCAGCCCAGTTTCTACACATGTGGCAATTGGCACAAAACTAAGTAGAGAACAAAATGAGATGGATTTTGATTCAACAATATTCAGAAAATTGGTTGGAAGTTTGATGTATCTGACAATGACTAGGCCAGATATAATGTATGGAGTCAGTTTGATTTCTAGATTCATGGACACACCAAAGAACTCACATTGGCAAGAAGGAAAATGTTTATTAAGATACATTGCAGGGACTATGAATCATGGCATACTCTATTCCACTTCAAATAATCTGCAGTTGGTTGGATACACAGATAGTGATTTTGCAAGAAGTATTGATGACAGAAAGAGCACATATGGATATGCATTTCATCTTTGAATAGGAGTTGTGGCATGGGCATCAAAGAAGCAACCAATAGTGACAATCTCATCAGCAGAAGCAGAGTATGTAGCAGGTACATCAGCAGCATGTCAAGCAGTTTGGATGCGAAGAATATTGAAGCATCTAATGCATAATCAAAAGGAGACTAATGTCATCTATTAAATAAAATCTTGGGTTCCTATCCTGGGATAATGGCCCATTAGAGGAATTACAATGTTGCAGCTGATAGCCTAACCCACCTGGCTGCTATCTCCCTCGCTGCCCCCTGCACCCTTTCCTCAACCCTACCCACTGAGACACGAGTACATGAGAAAGACTCCCTCTTGCTCCCATGCATTCATTGTATGCCTCTCACCCTCCTTAGATATGATTTTATAATCCCTTAATGACTAAAACCCTATCTCCAAAGTGATCAACGATCAATATCTGATCTTGATCTCTTGAGATCAACGACTGTGACTTAATCTCTCATTGATATATCATCAAAACTGATAGAGGGATATGAAAGAGTGTACAATGAGAACCTTGACAAACATAACCGCTAATGCTTGCAGCATCGTCTAGAGGATGGAAAAATCATGTTTCTTTTTCCAAATATGTAAAACGAGTATATTACAGTTTAATGAATACATTTTCATATTATTATATATGGTTTTATACTTTATCAAAAAAGTATCCAAGACTTCACAAGGTTTTATAATTCAGTGAAAGATTCACCAAGATTTTACAAGAGTTTATAGTTCAGTGAAATATTCGCCAAATTTTTACAAGATTATATAATTTATTAAAAGATTCGCCAAAAAATTATACATACATATTATATTATTGATAAAATAGCCTTCAATTTTTCCTATGTATCATGTGGATTCGCCCATTTATTATACATATAAATTTAGGGGGGGTTCTTAAAATCACCCCTACTTACTAACATCATGTCGAAGCTTTAGACAAAAAAAATACTTGTGTAGTACTACCATTGTCTTCTCCACGCCAAAGTGTCCTACCACCCAACTATAGTGGGCTTCCCAAATCAACTTCGCACGCTCTCTTGAAGGAATGCAAAGATGACTCGAATGGCATAGCAGTCCATCCTAAATACGGAAGTCAACAACGGTCGTGATTTTTCCCAACATCTTGTAGGTCGTAGTGAAGTCAAGATTGTTTTCATAGAGTTGGAACCACCCAGAGGTCTCATTCCGTAAGACTTGAGCATCGTGGTTAGTACTACAACTAGAGGTCGACTGAGGCAGTCAGCGACATGATTGGTGCTCCCTTTATTATAATTAATGTTGAGGTGAAACTGCTGCAAGTATGTGAACCACTTTTGATGGCGGTATTTCTATCATTCACCTTGTGTCTGCATAAACTACAGAGGTATGTGATCTGTATGGATAATTGTCTCCTTCCCTAGAATGTAATGCTTCCATTGGTGGTAGGATTGTATGATGGAATACATTTCTTTTTCATATATGGGGTACTTACGGATGACATCTTAGAGTGTCTCACTATGATAGGCCATGGAATTACTGTGTTGAGTGAGAACGGAACCAACAACATAATCGGAAGAATTAGTTTCAATCTCAAATGGTTGTTGCATATCGGGTAAGGTGAGCATTGGGGTTGAGAATAAGCAATGTTCCCGATCACCCAAAGCTTTCTATTGTGATCTACCCCACATAAATTTGGATTTTCCACCACCCTTGGTCACTTGGTTGAGATCCCATGCGATATGGGAGAACCCCAATACAAATCTGTGATAGAAGTTGGTGAGGCCTAAGAAGCTCTGAAGCTCGATGAGTGTTGTTTGGCCAACAAAGAATGACTTAGATATTGGTTGGATCGATATGCACACCATGCTCATCTACAATGTATCTAAGGTATTGGACCTTTTTCATGTCGAAGGAGAATTTCTCTAACTTAGCATATAACTTGTGTTGTCGCAGAGTGTGGAGGACTTGTTGAATGGGTTGCAAGTGTTCTTCCCAACTCTTGTTGAAGACAAAGATTTCATCCAGATATACAACCAAAAAGGAATTGGTGAAGGGCCGCAAGATGTCATCAATCAACTTCATGAAGGTGGTTGGGGCAATCGTCAAGCCAAAGGGCATGACCAACCACTCGAAAAGACCTTCTTTAGACTTAAAAGTGGTCTTCCATACATCAGTTTGTTCTATGGGGACTTGGTGGTAGCCGGACTTCAGATCAATATTACTAAAATACTTGGACCCCTTGAGTTTCTTGAGAAGGTCATCAATTCAGGGAATTGGGTACCAATTCTTGACTGTGATTTTGTTCAAATCTTTGTAATCAATACAAAGTCACCAAGTCCAATCTCTCTTCTGTACTAGCATGATTGGGCTTCCGCACATCTTTCGCAAGGTGAGGAGCTTGGTCAAATGTGCCCTTTTTGGAGCATCTCTTGGATCTGGTGCTTGATTTCCTCATTTTCTAGGAGAGATCATTGACATACTAGACCATTAGGAAAAGGAATACCATGAGTTAGCTCAATTGAATGCTTAACCTTGAAGTGTAGAAGCACCCCGATAGGTGAGGTGAAGATGTCCTGATATTCTTCCACGATATTTTCCACTTGTTTTTTCTACGTAGAGGAGCCATGTGCAAAGGCCATGGATGTGGCCACGACCTTTTGTTCACTCTGAGAAAGAAAAATTTCCAGTCTAGGAGATGACCTTCTTGCACTACTTAGCTAAGACCGAAGAAATTGTGGTAGGTGGAGCTACCTTTGGGATCCTGTACAATTGTTTACTCAAAGTAGCAATGACACTACAAGGTCTAAACTCATATACAGCATGGTGTTTCCACATATATGGTTGTCCTAAAATAAAATCACAAACTTCAAGTGGGAAAACATCACAAAATACATCATTCTTGAAGGGATTGATTCCATAGGGCAGGCAACACTGTTGACTGACACAGAGATCTCATCCTTGGTTGAGCCACCCAATGTTGTACAACTGTGGATGTGGTGTTGTTGGCAACTCCAACCACTTCATGACCTTTGTTGAGATGATGTTTTTTTGGCTTTTGCTATCAACAATGAAATGTAGCGGAGCACCCTTCGCCTGCATCTATGAGTGAAAAAGGTGCTCACCTTCCTTCATCTCTTCTGGTCTGTTTGGTTAGATCTTGGTAGTAGCGACTGTGACACCAGGTTCTGCATCAATGATCTTCTTTGCCTTGTCTGACTCTAAATTAGAGTCGGAGCCTGGATTTGACTCTGAGGCTTTCATCTCGGCCACCAATGACTGCTTCGAGTGACATTCATCGGTGTTCTTCTAGGGGATTTTATGGAATCCGCACCACTTCCCAGTGTCTTTCTTCACCTTTCCATTACCCTTCTTTGTTTGTGGCTTAGACTGGTTGGCTTGCAATTTTCCATCATTGCTTTGTCCTTTGTTTTGTGTGTTGGGGCTGCCTTTTCCTGACTTCTACTGTGATGTGTTTGCAGATCCAAACTCCAGCTTATTCCTCTGCTTAAATTTTTGCTCGATTTTGACAGCATATAGATAAGCATCTCCCAACGACGAGATTTCCAAAAAATCCATTTTTGTTTAGATGTACCTATGTAGGGCCCCAAGGTATTTTAGAACCAGATGTCACTCGGAGTCTCTGATACCCAGCTTGGTGTGCAAGATATGGAAGGTATTTGTGAACTCTGAGATTGTTTGGTCTCTCTCCTAACGAAGTGTGTCCATCTCATGTACTGGTCATCGTAGTTTCTAACAAGGTAATATTGTTCCTTGATGGAATCCATAAAAGAGTCCCAAGTGGGCTCAGCCCCAAATATTCCAGACTACTCTGTGAATTTTTTCTCACAGTAAGTCTCCCACCAATGTTTAATATGGAGGACTGCCTTAAGGAGCGCAAAAGTGATATTTTCCCTATTGGAAAAATTGTGGATAGAGAAATAACCTTCTAGTAGATTTAACCATTTTTCCAAAGCATCTGCATCTATCTGACCTTCAAATGTGGGAATATCAAAATTAACTTGTACTTTGAAGGGGGCAGCACCTCCAAAGTGGGCACTTGACTAATATGCCTCTATTTTTGTCGAAAATCGTCGAAGGATTTGGGAAAATTGATCCATCATCTTGTTCCTTTGTTTCATGAGGACTTCTGCGAGAAATAGCTTAATAAGATCTCCTGTTCTCTTGTCTCCGTCGGGATTTGGGAATATCGTCCTCGCTGATCCTGACAGCCGCCCAATATATGCCAATAAATGTATATTGGACACTGCCACATCAAAAAAACATCGTTTAGGGTCTCAAAATAGCCCTGCAAGTTTAGGACCTGAAAAAATGTAGAAAATTATCAAAATGGAAACTGTATGTTGAGATAGTGGAATAGGTGGGGGGGCACCGATGTCCACCTGGATCAATATTATTGTATCTTAATACTCATAAATACAAAAGCATTTAATATCACATGTTGTGGCACGTCCAAGCTAGTGGATTAAGAAAATCAAAGCAGATTTCAACATGTTATATGAATTCGTTTTAGGTCTTACCATGAAATCTCATTCTTTGTTTTCTTTTCTAGATATTTCCATTGGGTTAGTCAAAGAATAAACAAAGGATGTTCAACAAATGCATGAAGACATGGCAAACGAAAATGCAGTGCTGGAACTAACATACCGCATAGACATCAAACAAAAAGTCATTAGCGGGCATGTTTTCTTTAAGCTCGGTATTTTATATGTTTTGCAAGACTGTTTTAGTTCTAACACAATTCATAAGGCTATACACCAACAAACTTTTTAGCTATGTTTTTCGAAATTGTAAGAATTATTTAGTTAGTTAGCAATGATTTTGAAATTTTGAGTTT
>SNQJ01S0054971.1:0-23411 GCA_010110895.2 Picea sitchensis | reverse complement strand
TTAAAGGCAGAAAGGTCGGGGGGGTCCGAAATGCACTGATGTCCATTTATCTAAGTGTTGCTAGATGTCGTCGATGGAAGTTAGGCGCCTTTTAGTCGCAACACGACAAAGAGTCTTATCCATAAGAAACTTAGAATAAAATTATGCGATGGGTAGCATTAAGCTTACCCTTTCTTAATTTTTCACCAAGGTATTATTTCCTAAGCTAAAAACATCAAATTTACTCAAATAAAGGGTATTTTAACAATCTCTTTGAAATTTTTATTGAAATAAACATCACTAACCTAACTCTTATCCCAATCAACTTACACATTAATCCAGCTTAGACTATTGGATTAATCATTACTCTAACCTAGCTAATTTGGCCAAGATTAAATTGTTTGACCAAATTTATTCACTAACCTATCAACATAAATTTAAAAGGTTTGATAATGATTATATCGTATGTGTCAACCCAAATTTATTTTTTCATGGGGTTTTATATTTTCTCTTTTTTTTATTTTTATACCCTCTTTTCATTTTTTCTATTTTTGTCTTTTTTATTTTTATTTTCTTTTCTTATTCTTATTCTTTTTTCTTTTCTTTTCTTTTCTTTTCTTTTTCTTTTGTTTTTGTTTTTGTTTTTGTAAATCATTTGCAGAATAAAATATTATTTACAATAAAATATGACTAGAGGAAGAAATTCTAATCACCGAATGATACTATGAAATTGAGGGTTCTAACAGTGGCTCCACTTGGGGATGGTGCTATCCTTGTGAGGTGCCAATAACTAGCTACCTGATGCCTTGAATCTTCTTCTCCAGTACTTTTCTGCATTCTTATTTTCTTTATTATAAATGTAAACCTGGTGATCCTGATCAGGGTATTAGGGGCTTCTCTTCGGGCTTCAACCACTGATAAAAAAATCACCCATACCTGACATGAAAAGTAAAATGGTATTTACAATGAAATGAGTGAGAAAAATCTTCATTCCTGTGAAACATAGTGCTTGAGCATTCTGCCATTGATAGGTCCTCCTGACATATCTGCTCCATCCATATCCTTGATCAAAAATGCATTGTTTCCTCTGTAGGCATGTATTATGAATGGGCCTTTACATAAATTCTCAAATTTTCCATGTTTTCCCTTTTCTTCATTCCTTGAGTCCCACTTCATTACTTTATCTCCTAACTGGAAATCATCAACCTTGGTACTTTTGTCATAGATTTTCTTGATATTTTCTTGAATCACCTGAGTTTGGTTGTAGACCTCTTCTCTCGATTGTTGCAGTTGTATAGTTTGATTTATTCTTCTTTGGATGTCATTTGGTTCTACATGTACTTCCTGCAATAACTTCATGACAGGAACACCTAAAGAAGTAGGAAAAACAACATCCATTATGTAGACCAACTGGCATGAAGACATATCAACTGACCTCTTTGTAGTAAGTATGTCTGCCCATAGTGCATGTACCAACTTATTGTGCCATGATTTTTTGTTGTCCTGCAACATCTTCTTGATGATGTTCACCAGACTCTTATTTGAAGACTCTGCTAATCCATTGCCCTGAGAGTAATAGGTTGTAGAGTGTCCTAACGTGATATGATATTTGCTACAAAACTCTATCATCTTTTTTTATTTGAATGTTGTTGCATTGTCAGTGATAATTTTCCTGGGGCATCCAAATCTAGAAAGAATATTAGTTTCCAAAAACTTTATGATCACAACATCAGTGGCTTGCCTGGTGGGTACAGCTTCAATCCACTTGGTGAAATAGTCAGCAGTTGTGAGAATCCACTTGTGCTGGCCTGATAAAATTGGGTGAATCTCTCCAATGAAATCCAAACCCCATTGTTGAAATGGAGCTTCGACTTCAATTGGATTCAAGGTTAAAGGCAGAAGTTTCATTTTTCCTTCAAAGATCTGACATTTATGAGAGGAGGTCACTTTCTTGTGGACATATGCAAACAAAGTTGGCCAGTAGAAACCAGCTCTAAGAATTTTATTGGCAGTGGTATTCTAGTTCAGATGTCCACCACAGTCTTCTTCATGGAATTCCTGCAAAGCTTTATCAGCTTCATCTTTCAACAAACAATTTAGTAGAATCCCTCCAGCATATTTCCAATACAAATTGCCATTTAAAATGCAATACTTCATAGCTTTAAGTTTCAAAAATCTAGCTTTAGATTTAGTCAAACCAGGAGGAGCTTGTAGATGATGTAAAACAAAAATAAGGTCTGCATACCAGGGAGAGCTTGAGAAAACCTCTTTAACTTGTGGAGTCTCCTGCTCTTCTTGTTCATCAACTATAGCTAGAAAATTAATATCCAAAGCATGAAAGTTGGACTCAGCCATCATTTTGGCTAATCCTTGACCCTTGATAAGCTTGGTTGGTTTGATCTCAATATCATACTCAAGGATCACAACAATCCATTAACCCATTCTGTCATCTGGATTGTCTTGAGTCAGAATATATTTCACCACAGCATTAGGAACATAAGAAATTATATGTGAGTGGAGAATATATATTCTAAAATCTTTAATTGCTTTCCCCAAAGAAAAAGCTTGCTTTTCCATGATGTTATAATTCAATGCAGCATCTCTTGAGGATTTACTGAAGAAAGCAATAGGTTGTTCATGGCCTTCACTATTTTTCTGCAAAATAATTGTTGCAATGGTATGCTTAGAGGCAAAAGAGAATAGGAGGAAATATTTGGTGTAATCAAGACTGATAAGTATAGGGGCTTGTGTCAAGGCTTGTTTCACTTGATCAAATGAATGTTTTGCTTCTATGGTCCATTTTATTTTTGTATCTTTTTTCAACATATTGGTTATGTTTCTCAGAAGTTCTGCCAAGTTAGGGATAAATCTTCTTAGAAAGTTTATTTTGCCTATGAAAGACTGCAACTCTTTTATGTTTCTGGGATGGTCTATTTTTTGGATGGCTTCAATCCTACTAGGATCTATTTTGATCCCATCCTTAGATATGATGTGTCCTGACAGATTACCTTCCTCTAGACCAAACAGAGTTTTCTTGGTATTTAGTGAGATTCTGAATTTTCTGGATTTTTCAAAAACTTTTCTAAGGTGGAGTAAGTGCTCTTCATCTGTTTTGGAAAAAATAGTTATGTCATCCAGGTATATGACAATGAATCTTCCAAGTTCATCCACAAAATCAATGTCCATTTCTCTCTGAAATGTAGCCCCAACATTCATTAAACCAAAAGGCATTTTCACATACATGAAAGTGCCCCAAGGTGTAGTAAACTTTGTTTTCTCCTGATCATCGGGGTCGACTAAGACTTGGTTGTAGCCAGAAAAGCCACGTAACAAATAAATTCTACTGGATCCAACCACCTTCTACAAAATATGATCCATTTTGGGCAAGGGATAGTTGTCTTTAAGTGAGACTTTATTGAGGTTTTTGAAATCAATACACAGTCTGATTTCTCCACTTTTCTTTCTGGTAGGAACTAAATTGGACAGCCATTTAGAAAACATTAATGGGACAATGATTTTAGCATCATACATTTTCTTTATTTCCTTTTCAATTAGAGGCATCAACTTTGGGTTAATTCTTCTAAGTTTTTGTTTGAAAGGATTATGATCTTCTTTTATGGGAATTTTATGTTGTATAATGCTATTGTCATAAGATTTTAGATCTTCACAGCTCCATGCAAAAAAATCTACAAATTCCTTTAACAATTCTATATATTTCTGTTTTTTAGCAGGAGGTAAAGATTTGGACAGTTTAATCATTTTTGGTTCCTTATCAGTCCCTATGTTACAGTCCTCAACATATTTTCCAGTAGGTTCAATTTTTGGTTTCTTAGCTACATCATCGAAATCAAACAGTTCTTCCAATGGTACTAATCCTCTAGGCAGAATGTTATCCTTTAATTGCAAAAAATATGAATTTTGTTCTTTTTCATTTATTTCTTCTGAATCTATTTTATTTACACTTTCATTATCACTATCTACATCAATATTTGCACATTCAAATTCATTTTTTGATTGCAGAAAATCACCAATCTGTTCATCATTACCAAAAACTTGCCAATACCTGATATTGTATGGAACGGCAGGTCTGCATTTCACATCAACTGTGTACTGGCAATCAGGATGAAATGGTATTTTACAAGTGGTTGTTGAAGTAGCCAGTCCATCAACAAGTATGTTTTGGCCTCTGGGAATCACCTGCAAATCATATTCAGTAAAACATTGCAATAAATATAAAACAACATTTCTATAGGCCCTTAGTATCGGGTGTTTGGCAGAGTGCTCGCCTTTGATCTGTTTTATGATAAGTTCATAATCACCTCTTACTGAAATTATTTTGGCACCAAGCTTTTTTAACAATTTTAGACCTAGCATTAATGCTTCATACTCGGCTATATTGTTGGTACACTGGAAATTTAATTTGTAAGAATGGATTTCTGAATATCTTTCTTTTGAATTGAAAACCCACACTCCAGCTCCAGATCCTTCTTTATTGACAACACCATCAAAATCTAAACTCCACAAAGGTTCCATTGGTTCATCAGTTTGTATTGTCATTGTTTTATATTCTTCAAGGGTTGTTTTGTTTTCATCCAAGTTATAAACATCATCATCCAATTTTTCAATTTGACTTTCCATGTCATCGTCATTATATAAAATAAAAGAGTCGAGATCAGAATGAACAAAGTATATTGGGTAGTTATGTGGTTTATCTTGACTACTGACCATGTATTTAATCAGTGTCTCCCTATATAATCTTCTCTGCTGACCAAATAAGGGGATGGTGGCATAGGACATGTCCAGTTATAGGGTACCCTGTAATTTGGATCCCCATGATCGAGACAACAACATTCCATACTTTGGAGGTATGTCTACAACAACAATGTCCATTAACATGCTTTTGGTTGGGATTTGTGCCAAAGTAATACACAAGTCTTTGATCAGACATATGCATTTAACTTTGCTTGAATCAAAGGAGTATAAATCCGTGTAAGGCCTGGTGATATCAAGCCCCAATTTCTCCATCACAACCTTAGGAATAAGGTTATGAGAAGCACCATAATCTAGCATGGCATTATGCAATGTCTTATCATGAATATTTAAGCTAATGTAAAAAGGAGGAACATAACCACTATCAGTTTTTCCCTCAACTTCAGGCCCAAACAACAACTTTGGTTGGTCATCAGCAATGTTCACCATGTCTATACCCACTCCTAGTTTTATGTTTAGAGCTTTGATCACTTGTGATCTGTAAGCATTCTTGTTCATTAATTCTGACAGAGGAATAAGTATTTTGAGTTTAGCCAATTCACTTTCCAGACCGAATGTGGTAGGAATTTTGTTTTGACTAGGAAAATATGATTTCTCAACCACATTCTTCTGTGTAGTAGAATTGGGCTGACTGGTGGAGGCAACATCAGTGTGATTTGTCTTTGGTACAGAGTCAGGTGTTATTTTTGTAGGGACCTCTGAGTTTTTCTTTTCAGGAACTTTCTTGGCAAGGGTATCTGAGGTTTTCTTAAATTTGGAAGCTTTCTTGGTTGGATTATCATTAGAATTTGTACTTCTCAAGTTGTACTTCCTATAAAATTCCATTATAGTGTTTTCAAAAGATTTTTGTTATGATTCTTCCTCATCTACTTCAGTCTGTGAAAGGAGGAAAATATCTTGTTCTTCTTAGGTCAGAAAGATGGAATCATTGTCATTTATTCCCATAAGATTTATATGAATGTCATCAAGTCCCTAGATTGTTTCCTCCCTCTCATCGGCACAGTTTTCTTGAAAAGGTGGCCTAATCTATTGATCAAGGCCTCTCTATTCTCTTTATTCTCTAGGTTCTCTTTGTTTGATTTGAGGAGGATTTCTCCTTAAATTGGGATTTCGGATTTGAGGGCGAGGTTGATTTTCTCTAGGTGGGTTTCTGTCAATAATTTCTAATCTTTCCATCATTCTTTCCATAGTTTTGACTAAGGAATCTATTTTGGCATCTGCAGTGGAAGTGGATGGTTCTTCCTTGATTGTGACTCTCCTTTCTATTCTTTGTCTAGCTCTCCTAGCCAATAGATTTTCTTCAACACTCACAACACATTTTTGCATATCTTCCAGAGTTGCATGGTTTCTTTCTCTCAATTGGTAGGACAAGTCAGCATCAAAACCATCATGAAACTCAATCAAAGGTAAGCCTTGAGGAGGTTTAATATTCGTTGGAATTGCATTATAGATATTGTTGAAGTGAGCGCAATAGTCATGTACACTTTCCCCTTGGTTCCTTTTGATAGTTTCATATTCAGATAAACTTTGGAGTGGATTTTTCTTTACTTCCCATCTATTGAGAAAAGACTAGCGAAAGGAATAAATATCAACAATGCTAGCAGCTGGTAAGTCTTTGAACCATTTCTTAACATCACCAGTCAAACTTTGTGCAAAGAGTCTCATTTGGACATCTTCTTCATCTACTTCTTGTAAATCAAAGAATTCATTCATTTTATCCACATGATCTTGTGCATTCAGGCTTCTAGTGCCATCAAACTGAGGAATCCTAGTTTGGTAATCCTAGGGCATATTGTGTAAGGGAGCAGCCAAAACAAGGGGAGCATATCTTGCTGCCATGATTTGTGGAGGAGGTTGGTTAGTAGAAACTCTTGTAGTAGGTTGGGTTGTAACCTGTATAACCTCTAGAGAAGTGATAGAAGATGTGCAAGAAGTAGGATTGGGAGATGTAGAATGAGTTACTTGAGTATTAATAGAAGATGCAGAGATAGAAAGGGAAGAAATCTCAACAGACTGTTGAAAGTAGGCTTTTTGCAAAGATTGGTCAAGGTCTGATGCTAGATATCTTGTAATTTCTCAAAATCTTGAAGGATTTGTTGATCAAAATTTATTCTAGGAGAGAGTCTTTTTAGGGTTTTAGGTTGGAGGATGGCTTGATCTAAAATTGTTTCATCCACAAAGCTATAATATTTGGTTTTGAAAAGGCTATGCTCAAAAGGTAGATCAAACTGGATGTCTTGGATTGTGACAAACTTTTCTGGAAGAGAGGTGGCCCTAGGAAGAGGACTGCTACTCCCTTGACTTTCTGTTGTACTTCTTTTTATGATTAATTTTTCTGGATTATCTACTACTTTTACAGGTTCTGGATCAGGGTGAGATATGGTATGAATTCTTTTTGGAGCCAAAACTTAAACTTTAGAAACCTAATTAATTATTTACAAATTTTAACAACCTCTGAACATTTATCTCTTGAAATTTTAGATCTTTGATTGTTAAGATATAAAATTTTCTTATCTAGGGAAGACAATTTATAAAGTTGGAAAATTTGTTCAGTTCCCCAGTATGGTCGCCATTATGTTATCACTCTGTAATTCCCAAAGGTTGTTGAAGGGTAGAATAAATTGACAGAGGTAACTATCAAACCACTTTTGAAACTGGGATCTAGCCCTGCCAGTTTCAGAGAGGGATCCTTCTGTAAGATTTAGATTTGTTTAAGTTTTAAATGTTAGGCTAGTTATGATAGTCCAAATTTGTTTGTTTGTTTGTAATAGTTGGCTCAAAGAATGCATTAAATTTCCATTGGGCTATGAGGTCTGTATTAAAGATGAGGATCAGATTCATATTTTTATGAGGTTTTCTTCATAGGGCAAGGTAGTAAAACTGTTGGATCTATTGAGATTAAATGAGGTGAATAAGATAGAAAAGGTGTGAGAGTCCACTAAGCAAAGGAGCAGCTAAGAATTCCCTTAATTTAGGATGAAAAACATATAGACCATTAAAAGATTAGAGACAGAGTATACAAGATAAATTATGTTCTATTGACTTCCTTTTAATGTTTCGAATATGAAATACATAAATGATTCGCAGAGAATAAGAAAACATTTAACAGAGAAAGAGAGAGATCACCAACAATTTGACACAAGAATCCTCTAAATAAGCTTGTTTTATTACTGGTCGATCCTTTGAAAAGTTTACACAATAGCTCATGGGTGAAAAAATAAACCCTCAATACTTCGAAGGAAGAAGTATTTATACAATAATTTAGATCAGATCCTATCATAAATGACTAGGATATTAAGGAGGAAAAATCTAACTAACTAGATCTCATATTACAAAATATAGGAATTTTGTTGATCTATTCAGACCCTTGGTGTTGATTATGTGGGAGTAGTTGGTGACTCATATCTTTGAATTGACTAACTGCTCCATGCTGGCTCGAACCTCAAAATCATCTTTACTCAAGTAAAGAACATAAATCTCCCCATCTCTTTTTACTAGGGATGGAAACCTTGAGTAACGTTTTGAATATCTCGTCCATCTCAGTATATTTGGAAAAAGTGGGCTCTGTGATAAAAATATGTTTTATCTCATGTTGGATGCTCAGGTCCAACTGTAATGTCTCTGAGAAATATTTGCCAGTAATGCTTCCCTGTATTCCTGCAAACTTGGAACTGTCTTTTTCCACTGCACTCATCTTCTGCTTGTAATCTGACAAAGTAATTAGCTTGTCATTGAGTACTAGTAGTCCAGGGAGACCCTTCTTGTGTAGTACCTCAATCTTACTGAAAAATATATGAACTACAATGTCCATCACTTAAGCCTTATCCTCTAGCTATAGCATCAATCATTTCTTGGTCAAGACCTTATTGATCTCAAGGATGGTCTCTATCCTATATTCAATCTCCATCGCTTCTAACTCCTGCTTGTTTTTGGAGTTTAGGAATCTGATGAGCTCAGCGGCCTCTGTAGTTCTTTCTCCTAGCTCTTCTCTTATTTTTCCAATTGCTTTTCTGGCCTTCTGTACTAGTTCATGTTGTTCAAAGATGATCTGTATGAATGGCCATATTTCTACCATAGACTTGTTGATATCCACCCAGATGTTTTCCTTGGCCTCGGATAAGGTCTTTCCCATGAAAGTATATTTCTGTAGTTGTTGTAGTTGTTGATTGAGTCTCTGAGACTTATACATTTCTGCATGATAATTGGACTGGAACATAGACTTCAGTTCTTGGAGTGTTTTTACTTCCTCTTTCAATTTTTTGATCTCCTCCTCTTGAAGGGACATGTCTTCCATATACTTCACAAGTTTCTCAAATGCATCGGGAACTTGCACTGGAATGGCTGATGGAATCTCTATTGTTGTAGTTGCTTATGTTGTTCTAACTCCTGTCAGAGGGACTGCCTCCAATGGAATAATAGACATTTGCACACTTTTTTCTTTCTCCTTCATCAATTTGTCCATATATTCCTCCATCTCTTTTATATGTGCATTATGTTCCATGATCAGCTTCAACATCTCCTCTTTGTGGCCTTTAGTTTCAGCCACCTCCTTTGCTTGAGAATCTTCAGTGGCTGGAAGCTTCAATTGCTTTCTCAAGGATGTTATATCAGCATTTTTCTTCTTCAACAATTCTTCAGTTGCCTTGACATTCGATGGGTCATACCCAATCTTTAGCACCAACTCTTCTAGTGATTTGATCTTATTTTCCTTGGCTAGAGAGGAGATTTTCTCCAACTTCAATTGGGATTGGATGTTATTCAGAGACATGTGCAATTTTGAAGAATTCAATGAAGTGTTTTTCAAAGTGGAGAATATCATCTCCCATGTTTTCATGTGCATGTCCATTTGGTCCACTAGATGGACCTCGTTCACATCAAACTCAAAAGAAGTCTTCTTATAATCGACAGCTGTCTTGGGATGAGGAACTTGTGTTTGCGGGGATTCCATTTGCATTCTTCCTTTCTCTGTGTCAAATGATGAAAGTAGTCCTTGTTGGGCAGTGGATGTTTGCTTCCAGAACTGGGAATATGTGGTGTTGTTTAGGAGTTCATTCCTCTTCTTGATTTGTTTGTACTTGTCAAAGATATTTGACCCTATTTTCTCATGAGAGGATTCGACTGACAGAGTAGTGTTTGTTTGTTTTTTAGATGAAGATGTGGACACTATGAACTGACTCCCTGAAAAGGTTGAGGATTGTGGTCCCTCCATGACTATGGTGGATTGCATTTATCCTTCTTTGAACAAGTCTGGTGTGTGACTAGTTTTAGCCCTCTTTCTGTAGACTTGGAAGTCTTCAGTTGACACCTTTGTGACTGAAGGGGAAACCTCTTTCCTTTCTCTCTTTTCTGTTTGTATTTGAGGTGTGTCGGTATGTGAAGCAGTGACAGGGGGAGGTTGTTCTTCTATTTCCATCAATGTATTTTCTTGCCAATCTTTCTGATTCATGTATGTTGTCAGCCAACAATTGACTTAAATCAAAGGACTATGGGTTTTTCTTCTATGGAAAAAATGGACAGAAAACCTAAGATAGGTCCATCTACCCATTCATCTGAAAAATATCCTAACAGGTAATAGAGGGTAGAAATAATATGGTTTTCCCTGACAGAGAAGATTGAGGATGGATAGAGAGGGTTTTTCTTAGGCAACTGAGCATCTTCTGGCAAAAAGATTTCAAAAATTTGGGCTCTTTTGGGGAAAGAGAGTTTCTGGTAGAGGTAATTCAAGGCTTCGATAGAGAAAGGGATTGCATAGTCAATTCTTGGGATCTGTAACATTTTATTAATGGATTCGGGGGTAATGGTGAACAGGGTTTCACCAAAAGAGGAAACGATGGCACTTTGGCCGGGAAAATAATGGGCTTGGCATTTCAGGGTCCAATTTCATCGCTCTGATCCAGGAAAATATCCTTTAGCCAAAAGTGTAATTCAAAGAAGTTGAATTCACACTTCGGCTCTGTAATTTTGTAGTCCTTATCTGCCAGGGGAATATGATCCATGTCAACGAGAGGGGGAAGAATTGAATTCTCAGATGTCTCAGCGAATTTAGCTTTGGGAGCCATGACTAAAAGAGTTCTGAAGGTGAATTAATGGAGGACTGTAATTACCCGGGTTAGTTGTGTCTTTCGACAGTGGACTTTGGTGGCAGTTGGCTCGAAATTTGGATTTTGCGCGGTGTCGACAGTGTGTGGATCTACAAATAGTGTCACAATGGTGAATAAACGGGGTTATACGATACAATGGAGGTGTCTGTTATGGAGCAGGTTGATGACTGGGCGAATACAGTCTCAAGGAGGGCATTGATTGGCCAACGGGTATGTGGGGTGTGATGTGTGACAGGTGATAGTGAGGTATGGTGGCAAAGTGAGGTGGGCAATATCAAGTAGGTGGTTTGGCAGGATTCTGGAGGGGGGTAGGTGGTAAGTGGAATTGAGAGGGGGGGTCCAAAATGCTGAGAGGGTGACACGTTATGTGGGGTCGGCGCATGGGAAACCGCTTTTCCGAACGCCCCCCCACCGTTAAAGTCAGAAAGGTCGGGGGGTCAGAAATGCACTGATGGTCGTTGATTTGGGCGCTGCTAGATGTCGTCGATGGAATTTGTGCACCTTTTAGTCACAACACGACAAAGAGTCTTATCCACAAGAACCTTAGGATAAAATTATGCGATGGGTAGCGCTAAGCTTACCCTTTCTTAATTTTTCACCAAGGTATTACTTCCTAAGCTAAAAACATCAAATTTTCTCAAATAAAGGGTATTTTAACAATCTCTTTGCAATTTTTATTGAAATAAACATCACTAACCTAACTCCTAGCCTAATCAACTAACACATTAATCCAGCTTAGACTGTTGGATTAATCATTACTCTAACCTAGCTAATTTGACCAAGATTAAACTCTTTGACCAAATTTATTCACTAACCTATCAACATAAATTTAAAAGGTTTTGAGTCAAACAAAATTTATTTTTCATGGGGTTTCATATTTTCTCTCTTTTTTTTTTCCTTTTTTTTTATACCCTCCTTTTTTTCTATTTTTATCCTTTTTCTTTTCTTTTCTTTCTCTTATTCTTTTTCTTTTTTCTTTTTGTAAATCATTTGCAGAATAAAATATTATTTACAATAAAATATGGTTAGAAAAAAAAATTCTAATCACCAGGTGATACTATGAAATATAGGGTTCTAACAAAATGCATATAAACATTCTAGCTTCATATTATACATTATGAGAATGGTTTCCAAAGCCTCATTGAGATAAAGTATGCTAGAACGAATATAAACATTCTAGCTTCATATTATACATATTATACATTATGAGAATGGCTGGAAGAACCTACTCAGAGCCATCATTGAGATAGTACCATGAATTCTTCTCTGTCATCATCGAGATTCAGCAAAATTGAGCAAGCAGGGCTATACATTAGGAAATTTTGAAATGCTATACGTTAATAAATATTGAAACCTGGTTGGTAGTAGTACACGCCTTTGTTGTGGAGGGAGGGAAGAATAAGAGGCTATATTCCACCACTTACTTCTATTCGCATTAACTTCACTTGATTATCCATTTAATCCGCAGTGATTTGCATCAATGTCAAATCTTTTGTAAGTGGAGATGAACAGAGAAAGGCTCCATCTTGTCTTCACCCTTGAGTAGCCCAATCGTCTGCATTCCACATTGAAGAGGATACTCTAATTGGCTACTTTTTCGAATATGGGATTCCCAGCCACTTGACCCAAATCTGAACACTATCCACAAAGAATCTGCAATCAACCATTCAAACATTAATTGACATTTATTAAGGATAATCCTTTGTAACAAAAAATTTATAAAAAAAGATGTCTTATAATTGCACAGCTTGGTGGCTCCATAGAAAAGATTAGGAATGGAAATCTATTGTGGGGTCAAAGAAGAGGAAAAAATGTTGTTCCCTGTTTCCAGTGTCATTGGAGTAGATATTAGTTTGGACAATATAAGGCTCACATCAAGCATTCTCCATGAAATCGAAATCGAATTCATCATGCACAGTCCCCTTGGAAGACATCTGAGAAAAGCACATGAAAATGATGTCAAACACAGAAACAACAAATGGTCACAAACGCTATTCCAAAGACGAGTTGAAGTAACTTACTCAAAAGGCAGTAACTATCAAAAAGGAGTAACTGTGCACGCAGTCATAGGGAACAAGCTTAATCTGTGTGCCTGCTTTCCCAAACAAATATGTTTCACTAGAAGCAATGTCAACACCTGAAAATTCAACCATATGAACTTAAAACAATTTCAGGATTAAACAAACAAAAAAAAAAATCCTTATTCAACCATGGAACGACCCATATAATATTTGAAGGAGATTAGTAATGCCCCCAAAGAAATACCAGATATATTGTTGACCTTGAACTGAGTTTCAACAGCTCTCCCTCTTATGTAACATAGTCTATCGCCCAGCTAGGGTCGAAGATATCATCGAGCTCTACACAATTAAATTTCTAGAATCAAAGAGCCAAAATGAAAGACAAGCAGCTCTGCATACTCAAACATGCCATATCAAGAACAACGTATTTGCACTACACTGCTACCCGGAGGAAGCAAAGATATATAGGGCTCTAATTTTCAGGAGACAAAAGAAAAATAATAAAACAAAAGAAAGTAATTTTTGTGATTCCCCAAAATTCCTCAGATTAATTAACAAAAGCATCTTACACTCAAACCAAAAACCAAAGCTCAACATTAAATTATGAATGATTTTTACATTAAAAAAATATGTCCATTTAGCATAGTAGCATAAAATTCCTTTTGTTCCATTAATTGTTTTGGAGCAAGGAAGGATTTTAATTTTAACTCTCATTTACAGGATCTACATTCAACAAAAAAACAAAACAAGACAAAAAAAAAAAAAGGGAGGATCTAAGAAACGTATGTGAAAAACAAATTTACTTATGCACAGTCTCTTTAAACTTCTCCTCGTCCAGAAACTACAAGATAAGGAAAACGAGCTCTCTGCTCAAAGAGCTCATGGCTCCCCAAACTCTATGCAACTCACTCCCTCTCCCTGCAAAGGCAAGATCTGTACACCCAACAAACCCTAACTTTTCCCTGATCCCTGCTCCTCCTTTGAAGTCAATCTTGTAGGTAAAACCTAAAAATAAACAGTGTTTTTGAATACCAAAGAAAAAGACAAGAGTTTGTGTTTTTCCTCCTCCTCCTTCAATGGGAAAAATTTGGAAATGGAAAAGATACAGAAACTCGGTCTGACCAGGTATGTTGGTTCATAATATTTACCAAATGCAAAGTATAAACAGCCACATTGTCCTCTTTAGACTATAAAGATCATATTTTTAGAGGCAATGTGTTTAACGAGTTAGTGCCCTGAGTAATTAATGCATTGCAGCAAATAGTACCTTGCAAATCCATCTTGCTAATACAAGCTGGAAGCTCCACTATACTCGGTATTTTAAACATGTCATTTGGATGGACGAAAACAACATTCTAGGGAATAATTCTCGATTCCCCTCTAATGGAACTCTTGTCCATGGCCATGAGACTAATGGATGTCAGAAAAAAAAATGAGTACATTGTTGTCGCCTCTATAATAAGAGGTGAAATCTCTAAGCTAATGATTGAATAAAGAAATGACTATTAATATTTAAAAAAAATAAAAAAAAGGTGTTGTTAATGTAAAACTTTGGAATAAACTTAAAATTTATGGTCAACTTCATACAAATAGGTAGTCAAAGGAGTAAACTCATCGCTATATACCTTGCCTAGCTGCAGGTATAATAAGGAGAAAAACAAGATACCATGTGTCCTCAAGAAGATGACAATGATGGTTTTGACCTTTTCAATGCCTCAAGGTTGTTGGCCCCATAGGTTGGGGTGTAATATGTCAGCGTCAACCATCCACTCACACTCTACAAACTAAGCACAACAGTCTACAATAATATGGGTACAACAAGGGCATAATTTACAGGTTTAAAGGACCAGCAATATATAATATGAAACCTGATTAAACAATTATAACGAACTGTATACTCATTGTTTTTAAAGCAGTAGTCTAAACGTTCTATGAAATGACTTTTTTCCGATGATTTTTTCCAGGGAAATTTGCCCGAAATCCGATAAGAAAATGTTAGATCTGAATATTTGAGTGATTATTTATGTATAATCCTAGTGGTTTTCTAGCCCGTCGAATCCATTTCTGCATTCAAAAATGGATTTAAAACAACAACAAAATAGTGATTTCGAACAGATTGTGTCGTCGGATTCCAATGAAAAAACCATTTACAAATTTCCAATCACACTTCTATGATCACTTCTAGGCTTGGACTCAACAACTATTGTGTCTACAAATAAACAAAATCATTGTTAAACTTTATAGCAAGAATAGTTGACCAACCCAATCCTCTTGATTGCCATTTTTTTCCTCTACCTAACTGTTTATCTTCTTTGGGTGACTCTTCATGTTCCATCATGGTTGGTTGTAAGGGTATTTATTGCTACATGTTGTTAGTCTTCCTCGACCATTTCATAACTACATGCACATGTTGCTTCACCTTTCATTTGCTCCTCATAATCATGCACTCTCGTATTAATGTCATCAACGCATATGCCTTAATTGATTGTGCTTTTTTAGCCCCTTTGGTTCTCAACCTTATTTTACCCCCTTGTCTAAGGATGATACATTTCACTATACTATGTCTCCATCGACACTTTCTTCCACAATGTCCTCCAAAGATTACTTGAAATTTGGTATCTCTATATGATGTGATTGTCTTTGATAATCCATGCAATCACACCACCTCCTTGAATAAATGGTATGTGTAATATATATCATCACTAATATTCTTGCAAGGAATGAAATGTGCCATCTTTAAAAAATTGACAACCACAAGAAACACCGCATTGATTATATGTTATGTTCTCCACAATCCAAATACAAAATCCATGGATATATCCTCCCAATGCATCTTCAAGATTAACAATGGTTTGTACAATCATGTGTTCTAACCCACTTATTTCACCATCTGACATATTTTACATTATGCCATAAATTTGTTGAGCTCCTCCAAAATAATATCTCTCTTCCATTAAACTTTGTGTCATAGTGTGCCAAAAGGTGTCATAATTCGTTGTTATGCAATTCTTCTATCAAACTCGTGTGCATTGAACTCCTGAACATGAATAGTTCATTCCCATTGAACAAATAACCAACTTGAATGAATTACTCCCACTTTGTGATTTTGTCTTGCAATATCATTGGATTTATACACATCTTTGCATCCTATCTAAACATTTCTTAGTATGCTCAAAGCAAACTGTCTCATTCTTCATTGTTGTTAAAACATTTCTCTCTTGCTTAATGCATCCACAACCTAATTATTCTCCTTCCCAAACCTTTGCTTCAACATAACAGTATAGATTTGCAAACGTTTAACCCAACTCACTGTCACAGGTTCAACTTCCTTTCACTATTAATGAACTCGTTAAGCCAATTCTTTGTATTTAGAATGAAATCCTTCAATGACTATGAGTGCTTCCAATTCTTCGGTGGTTACACAATAGCATAAAACTCAAGTTCATAAGTAGAATACTTATGTTATGATTCATTCAATTCCTCACTAAAAAATGTTATTGTTCACTCTTATTTATTCAACATCGTGCCAATAGCAACTACATTTGCATCATAGTACACTTGAAATACTTCTTTGAAATCAAAGAATGATAACACAAGGGCCTTTGTAATGATCTTCTTCTTCAATGTTTCAAAACTTTTATGTGTTTGAATACTTCATTGGAACCCATACACATCCAACATAGTTACCAAATTAACGAGAACTCTACAGAGTTCTCATTTTTCAAGGGGTCACATTTTTTACCTTGTTTTGAAAAGTTGTGCTACCTGTAGCACCCCCCTCCCTTTTTAGGTTGTTTTTTGATATTTTAAATCTTCTTATCCATAATGTATCCACATTATTTTTTACGATGGCTAAAATTTTGTTAAGTTTTTGAGCTATTATTAGGTTTATTTCCAATTTACTAGATAACAATAGCATAGGTAGGAGCACTAAGAGAAACACAATCACAAGATACACAACATTTATCTTGGGAAACCCTCATGGGGGAGAAAACCCAACAAAATTTCCTTAATATAGATAGTCAATACAATGCCAAGAAAATAAACCAGAACACTAGAGAATATCCAACACTGAGAAATGCGCCTCTCTCTTCCTTCTTCTCCCAACTGCAGCTACCAAACTTGCACACTTGATGAGTGAATGAGTGAGTGAGATAATGAGGTGTTGGATTCCTTTATTTATACAAGTTGGCAAGCACTGGAAAGGTGTCTCTTCACTGGGCAGGGCCGACTTGCCTTCTTAGTGGTTAAAACCACTTTAATTAGGTATGGGGGCTAACTTCTTAATTTGCATAATACAATTAGGGTTTGACCAATCTCCAAAAGGGGATTTGGTCAAGTACAAGACTCGACATGATCAATCCACAAAAGGGGATTGATCTAATAAATAATAAATCAATCATAAATAGAATAAACTTTTCAGTTACAATATTTCAACACCCCCACTTAACAAGAAGGGTATTCTACAACATTATCAAGAGAGAGAGAGGGCAGCAACATCAACAACATCTAGAACATTGACTAGCATATCTATAAATCATTGGAAGTTTTTCTCATCATCAATATCATCATCCACAACAAGGAGTTGGAATGGCATCATCATCATCTGCATCAACATGGATTAGTATAACATTAATACAGCATCATCATCAATAACAACACAAGGCTAATACAACATCAGCAACAACAACATCATAGCACGAAGGTTGGAGCATCATCAACATCAGCACTAGCCTGGAAATCTTATGCAGGAAGTTGGCATCTCAACAACATCAGCACGAAGCTGTAAATATTCAACATGAAGTTGGCATCACAACAACATCAGCACGAAGCTGTAAATATTCAGCACAAGGTTGGCATCTCAACAACATCAGCACGAATATAGAAATATTCAACACAAAGTTGGCATCTCAACAACATCAGCACGAAGCTGTAAATCTTCAGCACAAAGTTGGCTTCACAACAACATTAGCACGAAATTCGAAATATTCAGCACAAAGTTGGAACAACATCAAAATCATAGAGCAACATAATGAGGTAGGTGCAACAACATTTTGTGGTACTCTGACAGTCCCTAAGGAGCTGCCCAGGATTCATAAGATTTCGTAGGATATAAAATCCTAACGAAGCTACCACGTGGTACTCTGACAGACTGTCCTTACCAGACCTTCGAGATCTTCCCAGGAATCATAAGATTCCCTAGGATTATGAAAATCCTAATGGAGCTACCACTACTGACCAAAGCTAGCATATACATGCACAAGTACTCTGACAGCCCGTCCTTACAAACCTTCGAGATCTGTCCAGGGATCATCAGTACCCTATGATATAAAATCCTATCTGAGTGACCCGCTATTGGTGAGGATACCATAGTACCATCAACACTACTCCCCCTTTCGAGGGAGGTCATTTCGGACTATACCAAACTTGTCTCGAAAGTATTTAAACTTTACATGAGACAGAGGCTTGGTCTGCAACCTGCTCATCTGTGCCAACATATTGAAGCTTTAAGGCTCCCCTCTGCATCATATCATGAATGAAGTGATACGAGATCTCTATGGGCTTCGACTCATCATGGAACACATCATCTTTATGCAACTCTGGTTATCACATAGGATCACGGTGGATTTCATCTCCAGATCAAATAGATCTGTCAACAACATCTGAAGCCATATGGCTTCTCAACTGGTGGAACATGTTGCAATATATTATTCTTCTACCGTGCTGAGAGAAATACTTGATTACTTCCTACTCTGTCATGAGATCATGGCTGACCCTAGACAAAATCAACATCCTGAAGTGCTCTTTTGTTTAGAGAGACTAAATTAGTATATCCATACAATCTAAAGTCATGATCTCTAGTATAACAGAGACAAAAATCCAACGTACCCTTAAGGTATCTCATCACATGTTTTGTATCATTAAGGTGAACACGTATGGGTTCTATCAGATACTAACTCAAGGAAAAAGATATATATGGCCTGGTATTCGTCAGATACATCACTAAATCAATAATTTTTCTGTACAAAGTAGCATCAACCATTCTGACGAGGTATCTACTAGGAACATCGACTTCATTTACATGGGTGTGTAAATGGATTTACATTATGTTAGCACTAGAAGTTGTTCCTAGACTACTGGGGAACAAGCCTAGCACACTGTGAAATCAAAATGACTTGATTGAGTTTTAGGAAAGTATGAGAGCGATAGAATTAATCAAGAAGGTATTGAATCCATTGGGCATGGAGTCCATGAAAAACTATAACCCTGACCTAACATTCTATGGGTATCAATTCAGGTCAACAAAGCTTAGATCAGTTACAATGCTTATAGATAAATTTAATGAAGAAGTATGAGAAAAAAATTTGAAGATGATCAAAGAGCACCTTGATATTTAATACATCTGATAGTAGGAGGAATAATTCAGTTTTCAGGAAACCTTTCTAAACCTGCATAGAGCCCGAGTTAAGTCTGCAGTTGTCGAGCCAATCATCAAAGCACCTACCACACACAAACATTAGTAGTTAGTGCATACAATTTATCGCGTATAAGATTGCCAAGCATCAGGCCACGAGGAGGAGCGCCAAAAGATTGGCAGGTGCCACAAAGAGCCATCGATTCATATGAATACCTTGGCAGGGATAGCCATCAAGAATGTTTCTAGTATTGGGAAAATATTCATCAGCGGTCTATCAAGGATCACCACATCAATTACTAAAGATGAGTTCAAGAACTACTTTTCCAAGTTTGGAAAAGTTGTAGAGCATCAGATTATGCAGGATCAAGGCAGTGTTCATGTAGTTGTTCTTTTTAATGACAATATGTTTTCAATATTTGATTTGGATACACAAGACCCATTATCAAGCGGATCTTGTTATTCCAACATGTCAAACTTCTTCATTATTTCTACTGCATACTTCCCTTGGTTGAGGAAGGTCTTCTCTAGGTTCTTCCAAACTTCAATACCTAAGAGATAATGCATTAGGTATTTCATCAAACTTTGTACCGATCTTCTTTTTCAATATGTGATGATATTTTCTTCATCTTTTCAAGAATACATCATCTAAATATAGTAGCAACATCACTAGCTCATCATATATAACCTTGAAGTAAAGGTTAGAATCAATTTTACTCTTGGTAAAACCCAAACTCTTCAGAAAACTATCAATCCTGCCACACCAAGCTCTTGGAGTTTGCTTCAATTTGAAGACATGATTCTTTATGTCTTCAAATTCAAATCAAATTTTCACATCACTTTGTACCAATCTGGTACACTTGCTCAACTACAACTTAATCTACACAATCATGTGCTAGCTCTATGTGGTTTTTGCAAAGCACTATCTGTCTCATTGTCTTGGAGTATGTCCTCTACTCTTTCTGCAATTGTTCCTCTAGAAGTGGGACTCTACACCTGCAATTTCTCTGAAGTTTGGAATGGTTGCTCTATTCTCACTATGATTGTTGAACTCTGAAAGTAATTCCTCACTTCATCACAGAAACAACTTCATCTGAAACTGAGAGTGACTCAATAACTAATACTTAAGGTAGCTCTTCTTCTTTCATGGAGGTAACTCTATATTTTATTGTATTCATGTCTCCATGACCCAACTAATGTACTGCACCAACTGCCACTCAATTTAAATATGGGGATTTCTCCCTCTGCATCTCATACTATGTATGAGTCGTGGTTGTTTTGGTTGTCTTCATGAATACTGGAACTATTTCTTCAATTATTGGAGTAAGTGTCTCGTCATAGTCTTCTCCCTCTTGTTGGGAGAATCCTTTGGACACACATCAGGCTTTGTACATATGCAACATGCTTGATCAGTTAGATCAATCTTGGAATTCAATATTTTCCTATCTTCTAGTCTCACGAAAAATCCATATCCCAGTCTTTCTGACTGGATTCCTTCTTTGTCACTGAAATAAGGGAACCTTCTAGGAGATTTCATATCCCTTAGGAGTCTCTAAAGCTACGATCTAGTCTTCTCATGGCATCTGTCTCCCAGTCCTGGAATTTGTCTCTTCATCTGATCCTTTCTGAGATCAGGCTTACTCTTGATTTCTTCTGAGTCTACAAGGACTTCATCATCTCTTATAGGGTATACTTGATGATGAATACCAAGTCTAAATATGAAAAGTTGAGTCAGACTTCAAACGAATTATGCTTCTTGTCAAGGTGGCTTCATTATCCTTTGAACAAGTCTATTGTGAGTTATTGTTATAATTTTTGGTCATGTTTGGAGCCTTTTGCTCCTTACAATCAATCTCCATATGAGGTACTCTGTATTTCAACAAAATATCTCCTTCATCATCTTATTTGGTACATGAATGTATATGGTCATGTACATAGTCAGCTTCATGTCTCATCTAGCTTCTGTAGGGTTATCACATGTGACCTTAAACAAGGTAAAAAAAACAACAAGCAAGAATAATACTCTTTTGATAATAGTAAATAAAAGAATAGCACGAATAATCGTCACAGTAGCTCCTTTAGAGATATCACTTGTGACATGTCTGAAACAAAGATCCAAAGTAAGAAATACAATACGAAATGAGATCAACACTCTTCTAGTGTTGTGATCAAACATTCATCCATGGTAACCTGGAGCCAAAACAAGAAGTTTCGCCTATAGGAGTTGTTAGTTGTATCTGGTAAATGATTACATTAAGTATTTATCTCAATATGCTCACATGCTACCAAGTATAATACTTTTCAAAGATTGTTATCTCAACTATAGTTCTTACTTGTAATGAGGTAGTTATCAAATTTATCATGTGAAAATTTGATTGTTATCAACTTTAATCAATCAAACCTGGAACCTGGAGTCTTGTCCTCAAGAATGAGGGTGTTGCTTTCTTCCAAGTCTCCTTCACTCAAGATGGCAAGTGCTTTCTTCAACATGTTTTCTGTACTAAGACAATATGCTATCTTGACAGAAGTCTAAGTTAGAGAATAAACTCTAATCTCAATCTAATACCTTGTCTTTAATTTTGACCAAAGGTTAGTATGATGGTAATAACTTCAACATACAATGTAGAAGTTCATAAGGTCAAAATAATATCATAACAAATAGATGTATATCAAGATGATCAAAACTAGGGTGCATTATTCCTCTGAATGTGTTGGATCTGAGATCCTTCTGGATCTATGAAAAAAGATCCATTCTCCTGCAAGTACCCTTTAGAATAATAATGCATTTTAAACATATGTAACTACATACCTCTCATAGTATCTTGCTAGGGTATGGTGCACTAGGACACTAAAACACAGTCCCAACACTTGACAAAAACACTTCACGAAAATCTGGACTGGTACTTCTGGTACTGGTTCTGATTTCTTGGTTTTCTAGTACCAGTCAAAATTAGGGTTTGACTTTCTGGAGTATCTGACCACTGAAAAGGTGCGCTCAAGGTGCCAAAGAGTTCCCTAAGATAGGGCACACTTTTCTAGATGGTTTTTAGGCTGGTATTCCTCTTCAACAAAAAGCCCTAATTTTCTTGTACGACAACAGTGACATTTTTCTTTATCTAGTGAAAGATGCTCTCTTTAGCTTAGCTCTAAAACCATGTTAATTTTTTGAGCTATTATTAGGTTTATTTTCAATTTACTAGATAACAATAGCATAGGTAGGATCACTGAGAGAAACACAATCACAAGATACACAACATTTATCCTAGGAAAACCTCACGGGGGAGAAAACCCAGCAAAACTTCCTTAATATAGATAGCCAATACAATGCCAAGACAATAAACCAAAACACTAGAGAATATCCAACACTGAGCAATGTGCCTCCCTCTTCCTTCTTTTCCCAACTGTAGCTACCAAACTTGCGCACTTGATGAGCGACTGAGTGAGTGAGATAATGAGGTGTTGGCTTCCTTTATTTATACAAGCTGGCAGGCGCTGGAAAGGTGTCTCTTCACTAGGCAGGGCTGACTTGTCTTCTTAGTGGTTAAAACCATTTTAATTAGGTCTGGGGGCTGACTTCTTAATTTTCATAATACAATTAGGGTTTGACCAATCTGCAAAAGGGGATTTGGTCAAGTACAAGACCCGACATGATCAATCCACAAAAGGGGATTTATCTAATAATAAGAACTCAATAATATATAGAATACACTTTGCAATTACAATATTTCAACAAATTTAGACCTCTCCCATTAACAATTGATGTCATTGTGATATCATTGTGGACAAAGACTTTAAAATTTACCCAAGACTCAAAAAGTGATGCTACCAATAGAATTGTTTTTTTTTTGAGTTGAAATCATAACTTAATTGAAACTGTGCCCTTGAAAACTAGTACCTTCGTCGATAAACAACTCAAAATCAACTCCTAAATCATTGTTTAGATTTTTATTTTTTATTTTTTAAAATTTACATAAAAATAAATAAAAAATAAAAAAAACCAAAAACAAAACAAAAACAAAAACAAAAAAAATTGGACAAAAAAAACTTCGCAAGTTAGTTTTTAAAAAAAATAAAAAAAACAACAACAATTTTAAAAACAAAAGTCTAACTCGAATTTAAATTTTT
>SNQJ01S0054970.1:0-19510 GCA_010110895.2 Picea sitchensis | reverse complement strand
TATCAAAGTTCACACTTTTCAGAAATAACACAAATTCCAATTTGGGAGAAATACCCTAAAATTAGGGTACAGTATACAGGAAAGATATTTTTTCTGCATTCAAATTTCCGACCAAATTTAGCTCAATAGCTAAGAATTCAATGACAAGCAAAGAAAATAATACTTAGGAGAATAATTCAAGAGAAAAAGATGTTCGAAGTTCATATACAGAGTTGGCAGTCAGCTGACCTGCACCAGCCACATCATCGATTGTTTAAGCTCCTATACATTTTGAAGTCAATAAACTTACAACAATACTGAATGCATGCCAATACTATCTATTCATCATCTCAAAACAATGATATTGGAAAATAAATACACTGCAAAGCCACAACATTCACACAAAGTAGTCTATGAAATGAGCAATGTAACCTTGGAATATTCACAGTGATCATGAAAAAAATATGGAAACAGTTCACAGCAAAAGCAAAAAATGTTCCTCTACAATTATAAGGTCAAAACTTTAATATCAACAAATATTTTTCACAAGTTCCACATAATGATGCCAAAGAAAATATAGTTGAGCCATGCATATAGAACATTAGCAAGGAATGCAAAAAATGTGCCCTCTGCAATTATATGGCAAAAACTTTAATATATACAAATAATTTTCATAAGTTCCACATAGTGATGCCAAAACAAATATAGTTGAGCCATGCATATATAATATTAGATTGATATTCTAAAAAAGACACAAAACAATAACTATCAATTCAGTCAAGGATTAATGGAGATGTTCCCAGGGGGATGAAGTTGAGCTCTACAAATGACTAATAAACTTCTACATGCCACTACTTATTCTTCTTAGGCTGTGAAAATCTCTCATCCCAACTTTATGATCTCTCTTTTGCAACTCTTTTTAAGGTATATTTAATTCCAAGCATCATGCCCTTCAATACACAAGAGTAGATATGAGCTTCCTTATCTAAAAGCTCAAAAATTCCATCACTGTATTGAACCTTGTGTTGTATATGCATCTTGCTCCCTCTTTTGTTACCTGTCGTTGCAAGTGTTACCTGTCAAAGAGACATAAAACATACTTGAATACAAAAAATAACTTCATTTTAAACATAGTATAGATATTATAATCCATCAACAAAAAACAATATATTTAAATGTGAAAAGCTCGATAGATGTTATAAATTATCGACAAGAAGAGTTCACACCTATTTTTTCTTTATAGTGCATCTTATGAATATTGTTTCACTATATTCATTTTGACGTTTTGTTATATCCCGGACTCTGGCTCTAAAGCGAGAGATTTTAGCGAAGATCACTATATGAGTCACGGTTTCTCCTCATTGCTATGGGCGTAGCCGTAAGTTTGGTTGTGAACGTGTGTATATACCCCATCTGGGCAGGAGGGGACCTCCATAAATTGATAGTCAAAAATTTCACAAATGTGGCGGACTCCATCGAAGGTATACACTATAATATACCATTTATTCAAAAATGGGCAGAATTAAAGTCATTAAACTTATGATGTTTGCTTTTATATCATAATCCTAATCTATTTTAACGTCATAGTCAAGCTAGATACCACCAGTCATTTTTAATGAGGTATATATACTCTAACTCTTAGTTTGAACTTGTGATCTTTTAGGAAACACATGTTTTTAACCATCGTGGGGGTATACATATGTTTTAACCATGGTAGGGGTTATACATACCCTACCCTCTGGATTGAACTTGTGATATCTTAAGAGGAAACACATGTTCTTAACCATTAGAGCCACTCAAAATTTTGTATATAAGTATATAGAATGTTGACCAGCCATTTTTACTGAGGTATACATATGCTAACCCCTCTAGATTTGAACTTGTGACCTCTTTGGAAGGAAACACATGTTTTTAACCATCCCAAAAGTGTACATACCTCTGGATTTGAAGTTGTGACCTCTTAAAGGGAAACAAATGTTATTAACCATTAGAACCACTCCAAGCCCATTATATAATAATAATGTTGAGGCTATATATATACGTGTATAGTAATAATGTTGTCGCTGAGACGAGTACCGACCTATAGCCACTGTAGATGGGATCGTCAACAACTTGGTATGTCAAGATTTCTGAAGAAATCTTGACATGCCAAGTTGTTGATGATCCCATCTACATTGGCTATAGGTCGGTACTTGTCTCAGCGACAACAGAGGAAACGTTAGTATGCTTCTTTAATTTGTCCAGAAAATACAATACAATTTGTTTATATTGTTTGTAAATAAGGTCTTTTGGTCTAAAAATGTGTTTACATGACTATAACAGGAAGGATTTGCAAGGTGGGAGCCTACTCATGGGCATTATATAATGATGAAGTATCCTTGGCAGGAATTTGTCAGAGTTGGTGGTGCCTTAAGGTGTACCCAAATCATTCAATACCAACTAAGGTGTTGTTGGCATTCAGATTAGTTTGTTGGTGCACCTAATGGAGTCTCTAGGGATTTATCACTGGCATTGATGGACTGGGATATGACAGCCTCTTCATGGGATTTGGACAATTTCATGTTGTTTTCTTGCAGAGAATTGGGTCAGACTGAGGCAGCAAAAACCGTGGAAGTTGAAGAGAATCCATGCAAAATAAGCATGGAACATACAGATAACCAGACAAGCAATATTGGGTTCCTAGGCCTGAGAAACCAAGTGGATTCTCAAGAGGGAAGCTTAGGTAATACACAGGGAAACAAAAGCAGTAGCAGCAAGGCCATGGGAAACCTAACAGAGAACCATTTAAAACATGTTGTATTGGCTCCACAGAGATCCCCCTTCTTGGGCTCTGGATCTAAAACAGGAGGAGACAATGCGAATACAGAGAAGAGCAAAGAATCAAAACAGAATAGTATTGTGGATGGTTTGGGAGAAGATTTCCATATTGGCTTGAATCTTGGGAAGAGGACTTATTATTATGAAGATGCAAATGTTGGAGGAACAATAAAGGACACAAACCAAGTGTCTGTCTTCTCTGGTTCGCTTGTTCAATCGAAGAAGCCTCGTGCTCTGGCCCAGGCCTCTCAGGCCCCACGTTGTCAAGTAGAGGGCTGTAATAAGGAGCTCACTTGTGCAAAGGACTACCACCTTAGGCATAAGGTCTGTGATGTTCACTCCAAGACTATGAAGGTTACAGTGAATGGTATCGAGCAAAGGTTTTTTCCAGCAGTGTAGCAGGTTAGCACTACACTACCCTTTTTATGATTGGATTGGATGTCATATTCTGCTCATTTTCCCCTTGAGTTACGGTTTGTGATGTAAATAGTTTGATCATTTGAGAAATTGTTCTTTTTTCGTTTACCCGAAGTATTTGTGGAAATGAAGATTGTATGTGAAGTAATAGTTGTATACTTTCCATCACTCCATTAGAAGTTGTGGGCAACCTTAATTGTTCTTGTTAGTTTCCTTCTCTTCTACAAAATAAAAAAATCAAAGGGTATTCCACTTAGTTATGGATTTTTATAGTGCATCCACATGACTCTTCTTGTAAACGAATTGATTATGACATGAACATCACCCAATTCCTTGTGCGACAAAGCGCTGAATATAGAGTGATGTTTTAGGGAAAAAAGGGAAGGTTGTTGTGAATTGTGATGTTGCATGGTTGTGAATTGCATAAACATCTAAGGTGGGTAGTGAGCTTTATCCAAAACTTCTTGAATGAACTCTACTTGCATTGCTTCCTTGTAAATCTTGTGGATTTGCAAAAAACATAGGACAAGATGCTCCAATTTGTCATAGTCATAAAATTTTTCTTTTCTTTTAAAATTCTTACTTGTGGAACTAATGCACAGTTACAAGTGAAGTCAACTCTCCATCTCTCTAATCAACCCTTAGCTAATGAAGAGTTAGATGAAGTCATTGTTCTAGGTTTTGAAAGGCATGGTCTGCTTGTTGGCATGTAGCTAAGAGGGTAAATACTTTGTTCAAGTCACTAGGGGTGAATACTTCGTTTCAATAAAGGCTTTGAAAGGCCTTGTCTGTTGGCTGGGGCATTGAGGGAGTACACTTGTTGATGATATATGTGCATGTCTTTGTATTACCCAATACAATGGCTTCCTAAAAAAATGTGCCTCTCCTTGTGTTAGCCATCAAGAAATTTTTACTATACATGTTTGACACAAAATTGGACACTGAAGATAAATATAGATCTTCATCTTATGTAGACTATGCTAGAATAGACTGCTTGAAAAATATAATTTCCCTTGTGAGGACATTGCAAAAAATAGCGGATGTCTAGAATAGATAGTAGACTACCACACATCAAAATACAAAAAAAAATGCGAATTTTTGTTTCAGAGTTTTGAAGTTAACAAATTGAGAATTTATTCTTTTATACCAATTCTGTCAAATGATGGCTTTCTGCTAATTTGTCTAAAGTATAGTGTTTCAATAGAAAAGACAGAACCTGATAAGTGTAGTGTGTTGTGTGATATAGTTAGACAACTTGTGTAAGGGGTTTCTCTTTTATAGTGGGTGTATTTTTTCCCATTTTCCCTCAGTTTAGCTTTGACCTTTATGGTTTTATTCTAATCTGTTTCTCTTTCCATTTAAGGTCAAATGGCCTTGAATTTCTCTTAAAATTGGCCACCATTAATTTCTTAGTTCATTTTTCCATGCAGAATCTTACAAAATCTGAAGCGCTCGATTAAGTAGAGAAGTTACTCTAATAATCATGGCAGACGTTAAATTGTCTCTCATGGATGGTCCAACAGCTAATGGGTGGTAGATGTGAACCGGTGGTGATCATCAGATTTTATGTTGGAGTCATATCATTTGCACGCTCCATGGAGCCTCTATACAATGGGTGGAAGGAACCGAGGCATCCATCACACAGTGTTGTTCTTTGATCTGATTGTGGCTCCCTCTTATTTTAATTTTTCTTATAAAAATTCGATTCGGGGTTTATGTTTGAGTCTTATTTTTCTTTTTCCCTCATGTGACTGCTTGCCTGACTTTGAAGTTCTGCCATGCTTTTATATTTCTCGGTTTCCATCAGGTCTAAATCTTTGAATATGTAATCCACTAGAGCATGATATATGGAGGAGGAGGTGCATCTACTAGAGAGGGAGCATGATATATGGAGAGAGCATCTCCTGAGGAGAGGCGCATTTATTATCCTTCATTTGCTCATCAGGAGAGGAGGACTTGCCACCTTGAGATGAGATTTGACGCATAGGGAGAGGAGAGCTAGGACACTTTCTTCTGTGGAGAGAGGCATTCATTTTATGGCTCGGTTTATTTATGGTGATCATTTATGCTGGGAGGAGGCAGCACCTATGGAGAGGATTGACAATTACACAGTAGCAGGTCTGCTTGGAGGATTCAAGCTCGGACAGTTTCAATGGAGGCTGACGGAGAGCACACATTCCTATGGAGGGATTTTCTTCATTAGGTCCATGAGATGAGCTAAACAGGTTAGTCGCAGGGGAAACAAAGGGGAGAGGTGCACGAGTTTGGGCATTTCTCTTTACGGTTCTTGTAGCCAAGGAGCTTGTGAGGAGGGAGCTTGTTATGTATCACGGGTTCCATTGTATTTCATTACTTGTTGTATTTCTTGCTCTAATCATCATTAGACATATATCCCAAAGCCGGTTTTCGGGGGGTTTTATCGAGGGTCATGTTGACCAAAAATACACAATGTGCAAAAATGCATGTGTTAGTTTCTTAGATCTCCTTATTTTCAGTTGTAAAGATCTTTGGGTGTGTTGTACTTATTTTAGTAAGCATGTGCTAACTTCAAGTTACTAAAACTACATGCTAGAGCACCCTAAAATTGGAAGTGCAACGTAACAAATCGGCGAAGTTCTTGATTTGTTGGCTTTCCTAAAACAACAACAAAACATTACATAGGTTGAAACTTAGAGTCCAATCATTGGTCAAAGGCAGGCAGTTGACAAGCTTGATAGGACACGGAAATCTTCAACATTTATCCAACTGAACAATTTTGCGAGAGTGCTTACGTGAAAATATAGCAATGGAAACAACAAGAACAAAGATGAATAATCAACACATATAAGACTGAAATTTTTGTTCACGTAACTTTATCAAATTCAAGAAATTCCGGGGGCAAGAACCAACCCTCTCTATTATGCAAAAAGTCCTAGCAAATCTGAGCACAAAACCGATCCTCTACAGCCACAAATCAACAAAATTTCACAGGACAAATCTCAACTACGAATCATTACTTGAGACCACCTATACACTGCGGCATCACCATTACTACTCCCTAGCACGTCGGCCTGTACTAAAGCTATCCTGCCGAAGAAACCACATGCAGGATGCAGTATCCCCTTAAGTGGACACTTACACGACTATTTACACACAACCAGCGCACATGTCTTGAAACTTGTCTGAGACACTTATGTATGATTAAGCTCTCGTAGATTCCTCATACGTGCATCTTCTCCGCTTCCCATAACGATCCGAAACCCTAGGCCAAATTACCTAGGTGCAGAAATCTCCTTACTGAAACTGCGCCATGCTCCTAGCACGAGTGCACTTTCACTTATGCTAACTCCATAATACCCATGATGATGATGTCTGTTGAAGTCTCTCTCCTTTATATACAAGTCTAATTAGTGGTTTATGGGCCCTTCCTAAACTCAACAATTCGAATAGGTGTTTGTGCCTCTTTGTAGATTGGCCAGAGCCCCAACCTGACCACAAAGCCCATCATCTGCCAGGGCCACAGCCTCATTCCAAGGTTGATTTTCAAGTTGTTGATGATTTTGTATCTTAAGGAGGTATTCCCTCTTACAAGGCCGATTTCACTGAAACGAAAGGTTGATTTGGTGCCAATGAATATTACCACATGCCTGACACCATGACCCCTAGTGGGAATACCTCCACGAACCTACAAAATCATCAACATGCTTGAGCTCCACCTGTCGGCTCTAGTGAGGTCAGCGTCAAGGAAGACCCTGTGTAGGAGGGAATCTAATCGTCTCTTAGTCTAGAGGGCTCTAAGTCGATCCCCTAGTGTCCGAAAGCAAAGGGAGAGTGTGGAGTTGGCACCCATCTAAGCACACTCAATGTTGAGGCCCTTTAGGTCCAGTGTGTTGTGCAGGAAGGCGTTGCCTATCCATGAAGGGTCCTACTTGGGGGCCTCGAGAGGGGGGAGCCCACACACTCTAAGGTTAAGTTCACGAGATCAATAGAGGTGTTCTTCATGCAACCTGGCTTGTATAACCTCCACCTTAGTAAGCAAGGGGGGCTAATCCTTTTTCTGAACCACCTGCGCCCAAGAGTTAAGTGTTTGTTGTTGCATTTATGTTTCCTATTTAAATAGGGCCTACTGTGATCTCATGTCCTCTTGCATATTTTTGATGATAACATTTTTCAAAGAGAAGTTGATAAGGAAGAAATACTCCACATGAAACTTCTAATATATGCATTTGTGCAAGCATAGAATCATTGGAGATATTATTTGTTGCCAAAGAAGTTTGTGTTATTATGGGATGTCAGCAGCACAGAAATTCCTTAACAAGCAGAATTGAAGTTGAATTTACAGAGGAAACATGGCGGATACGGATAGAGTTCTTACTAAGGTCATACCTTTGTGTTGAGGCGTGGTAGGGAAAAAGAAACAACAACATAGTTGCACATGAATTGCTCTCGGGGGTTGGGGAACCCATGCACAGCACCATGTACCTAGGAACTTGGAAGCTGGAATGAAACTTTCTAGATTGGGAAAGAGCGGTTCCTAGAGTTTGGGAAGTGTTTTGGGAGCTACAAGACCATGGTCAAGCCACTCCTGAGTGTTAAATTTTATATGCAGCAACAAGAGCCATTCTCCTGAGAATGGAAAATACCCTAGCTATGGAATAGGGGCCCCAGGACGAGGTCGAGTACCAGCTCTGGGCATAGGGTTTTCTTGAGTGCAGGACCAAGTGGTTAAAGAATCCCCTAGATATCTCGGGGCCCACAGGCGAGTCCGAGAATTTGCCAATGCACAGGGCATTGGGTCTCTTGGTCTAGGACCAAGTACTTTTGAAAACCTAGATATGTCTAGGGCCACAGGAAATGTCCAGGGTACTATCTACAGGGCATTGGGTTTCTTAGTGGGACAAAGCAGTTGAAGACCCTAAGATATGTCTAGGGCCCATGAGGCCCAGGTCAGGTACCCATGCACTGGGGCATTGGGTTTTCTTAGTCCTAGGACCAAGATGTTAAAGACCTAGATATGTCTAGGGCCACTGGGCCCCAGGTCGGAGGTGCCCATCCCCAGGGGCATGGGTTGATCACTGGTCTGACCTTGGTGTATAAGACCTCAAAGATAGTCCTGGGGCTACTTGATTCTAAATCAAGTACTTGATGGTACATGACCTTCCTTGAAGGAAGGACATAACCACAAAGAGGGATAAGTCCCATGAAGTGATGATAAAGTAGCAGGTTCACCATATGAAGTTTGAAGGAATGGTAATGCCACCTTGCAAACCCTTCCTTACCCTTGGTTAATTGATTTGGGTTTTGTTGACTTCTTTAGGGGTTATGTTTCTGGGATTAAACAGTAAATAATTGTCACATGTTTAAATTTCAAATTTAAACGTAATGACTCTTTAATCGCAAACAACTAGCCCTAACCCTACCTACCTACTATTTAAAGAACCCCCCTACACCTATCTATTCATTCATCCTACTTGTGATAGTGTGGGAATTCTTCAAGTCTGCGGCCTCGGAGTCCTTTGCTTTTGAAATCTGAAGTGTGGAATGACCTTTTTGTTCACCTCTTTGTTGTGAGTGTCCCTTTGAGGGTTGTTTGAAACTCCCTTGATACAATGCGTCCTAAAATTTGCATGAGTGTCCTAATGCTCCACATCTCATCAGCATGGGATCGTCCCTTTGTTATAGCATGTGTGTTTCTTTGGGGGTGTCCGCGATCCTATTACATTTGTGGGTTTTCATTTGTTGTAGGAACATCCCCTCTTGAGGAATGCGACCTTACTCCGGATCTAGCTGTTGTTTAAGGTGCTTATCCCTCGGCTTTGTGAGCTGGATCTCCATTGTATGAGCAGTAAGTTAGTGACTCTATTCTGAAGGGTTACTAATTGGAAAAGCTCCTAGCTGTCACTTTGGCAAAACAGGGACACCTGGAGACCTACATGTATAGATCTGAGAGTTTCTTGAGTAAAGTTTTTGGCTGGGAAGGGTTTAGGTCCTTTGGTGTTTTATTCCGGTGACCAGCAGGCTTGAGGTGGCTAGAAAGTTCCTTCAACCTTTGGCATGAAAGATCTTTTGTAGATCCATGAACAACCTTTGTCTGAGCATAACTACAAGGATCTACACCTCTTGTGTTTTGTGCTGTATCTTAATTAAAGTGCACCAGGTATGTGTCTTACTCTTATGGCTTTGATTCTGTGTTAAACTAGATACATTAGGAGTGTAGACCTAGTAATTTATATATGTCGAATGTTTTGGCAAAATCATTAGATCTAAAACTTGTTAGATCTATTCTTATATTCAGATCTGTTTTGCTTAAGTACTATTGTTAGATCTGAGTTATGCTTACATGTAATCTGAGTTTTCTCTTCAACTGCTACTGTCATTTATAGATCTATATTCTATATGCTTTTATTTCTGATTAAGATACAGATCTGAGTTGTTTTTAGCATTGAAATTAAAAAGAGAATGTTGTCTAGTAATTTTACCCTAAAATCTAACACTGAGAGCATTTCAACCTTGTTCCATGAAGTCAGGAACATCCAAACACTCCCAATATGTTGATACTAAGTCACACAACTCAGGTTCGAGTTCGAGTTGAAAAACACAGGATTAGGTTCAATTCAAAATTCAAATTTTTTCAATGAGGTTAGCCATTAGGTTCGTCTATATACATACATACATATAACATAAGCTTGTTAAGAAATGAAACATCCAATAGAAACATAAAAATGTTATGATGGACATGGAAACTGCAAGGATAGATTATGAGCTTGAGTCATGACACAAGGTTATGAGCTTGAGTTGTAGACTCAATTAACGACCATGAGGTTCGTCGAACCTCAGCGAACCCTCAAAAAAATTAGGTTCACCTAATTTCAAGCCTCAAAGTTGAAGTTCGGCGAACCATGTGACATAGGGTTGATAACTCCTGCATATTCTTGACCACATGAGCCCAAAAAAAATATTCAAACAAGTGTGGTTTAAGAATAGTTTCAATGCCACATCAAAATCGATGTTGGGCCCACAAACGGTCAACAAGGCCTAAAAACCCTAAAACATCAATTTAATAATAAATAGAATTAAATCAAAGAGCCTATTCTTAATATATAAAGTGCCCCCCTACCTCATTGAGGCAACATTCCTAGCATCTACACTGGCCATTTATGCTTGGACAACCTATGAGAATTAACGCATAAAAAACAACGGTTTATCGTGTTGTGCCATCACTTACCATTAGCTTGCTCGAAGACCTCTTATGGGTTGTTAAAACAATGTATGAATGGTCTATCTTGGCACCTTTCTTGCATTGTGAACTAAGATAGACACATTTATCCCCTAGCCTAGGGATAACTAAAGAGATCAAGTCTAAAGGGCCCTGAGTCCTAGAAATGGAGTACTGAGAGCCAAGCGACTTGAGCATGGCCCAGGAGGGGCCATCTTTTCTTCGATTATAGTCCATTTATCACACACCTTGATTATCCATACCACCGGCTGGTCACGAGTAGCAGTGGTGGTTCTTGCTTCATGAGGTAATGGGTCCAGGGTATCATGGTATGTATCACTCCGATTTTGGAAACACTTGAATATGTTGTATTTAATCCTTCTTCATTTCATGGCGTTTGCTTGGAAATTATGCTCTTTGCCTGGATTCCTTTTGGAAGGGGTGACATGAATTGCTAGTAAGTTGATTTCATTTTAGGATGGGTTTCTACTGGGGTGGATCTGTGAAAATTCATCGTCAATTCCCTCCATACCACTTTCCATCTTCATTCTTCTCATCTCCCCTATCCTTATTTGGGCATTGAGATTGGCTACAATAGGAAGGTTGTACCTTACCTCGTGGGAAGAGAGGGGATAAAGGCCCAAAGGGTGGCGATGGAAGAGTCTTCCAATCCAGGTGTGTCCTTGGGGGCAAGTCTCAAGTCAAGGTGTTGTCACTGATCCTCAACTCCTCAGGTCTAGGCCAACTCCTAGCGAAGCCAAGGGGTAGTCCCTAAAGAAATAATCTAAGGCTTGAACTAAAATAAGTACAAGAGAAATAGAGTCTAGGATTTCATTGCAACAAAGACAATATACCAATGAATAAATCTACACTAGCAACATATAGCAAACATTAGTTCACCAAAATTACTTGATAAAAGATACTCAAAACCAGAGATACTTTGCATTACTGCGGTACAGAGCCATTCTGGGAAGATGGAAAAGACCCTAGCCCAGGAGATCTAGGGCCCCAAGTGCACCCCTAGGGTTTCCTGGTCTGGGACCAAACAGTCAAATCCATGGAAAAATACCCTTGTAAGGGCCCCGATTATATAGCTGGGGTTCTTGAGTCCCCAGGACAGAAGGCTAAAGCCCTAGATATGTCTAGGGCCCACAGGAAATGTCGGTACACCCATGCTGGTGGGGGGTTGATCCCAATAGAATCTTGTACCTTGGTGGATAAGACCCACAGAGAGGAGAGGTGTGATGAGCTTGGGGTTCTTGAATGCAGTACCAAGCGGTAAAGACCCGAGAGGGGCCCGGCCTGTGTGTGGGGTTCTTGGTCTAGGACGAAGCGGTTTAAACCCTAGACTAAACCTAGGGCCCTGGACATAGTCGGGGTACTGCTCTGGGGCATGGGTTGATCCATAGTCTTGGACCTTGGTGGATAAGACTCCAGGAAAATTTTTGGGGCTACTTGATCCTTGATCAAGTATTTTGTTAGTGTATGACTTTCCTTGAAGAAGAACATGACCACATGAGGGATAAGTCCATATGCAATGATGATAAAGTAATAAGATCACCATGAAAATGAATGAGCGAGTATTTCCACCTTGTAAACCCTCCTTAAGTCTCTCCTACCCTTGTTTGTGTGGTTTGGGGTTTTATGTTGTTTTTGTCTTTAGGGTAAATTAAAAGTTTAAATTAAATGTTTATTATATCATGTTTAAAATTGTTAATTTAAACATGTTATATTAATATCTTTAATTTAATTTATACTTTTAATACCCTAACCTAAACTAAATAGAACCCCCCTACCCCACACATAACTGCATTTTTGCATCACTTTGCCTCTAGTGTGAGCATTGTTCTCTCCCTTGTTGTGGCCCTTATCTACTGTTGTTGGAGTTTTTCTATTTGAGGTTTGTTGCGGCCCCTTTTGTTTGGTGGGGTCTCTCCTTGCTATGACCTACTTGCCACTGCTGTCTATTGCTTTGGAACATCCCTCTTGTTCTGACCTACTTGGCGACCCTGTGTTGAGTTGGTGTGGCAGCTCCCTTGGAGGAGGCTGTGTGAGGAGTGCGGCCTCTTTCTATGATGATGGGTGGGGTGTTGAGGGTGTAGTGGCCTCTTAGTGGGAGGTGTATGAGGTCGCGACCTCTGGCACAACTCGGTCACGGCCTCTTTCGGTGTGGCATTGCCTGCATTTTGTGGTTGGTACAGCCCCATTCTTCTCTGCTGTTTTGTGGCTGCAGTGCAATTACGATTTCTTCTCTATTTGTTTTGTGGTACGAATTTAACCCATTCTCCTTTCTTCATTGTGTGGTGGGTCCCTCCTCTTGATGTGTGGAAATTTGTGATACAACCCTCCCTATTTGTTGGGTGATGTGACCATGGGTTTAGCCTTTCTCTTCTGTTGTGAGGTGTTACCTTTTATTGTGAGCCTTGTGGCCTCTCTAAAGTTACTTGTGTGAGGGTTTGTCTTGAATTTACGAGGTGAGGGTTTGGGTGCCAGAGCTCTTACATTGGGGTTTTTATCCTATTGTGCCATATCTTCTTGGTGGCAAGAAAGTTTGTTCATTTCTTGGCAAGAGATCCAACATATAAGGTGGATCTATGAACTGAAACTTTGAACCTTTAAGGCATAATACAAATGGTTCTACATCTCTTGTGGTGGGTGTGACTTCTTGAGGTAGGGTTTCAAGAAAAGGTAAGCTACTTACTAATCACATTCAAATCTGAACCATGTTTTGATTTCAGTACTATTTTGATCTATATAGATTTGTGTATCAACATTGGCAGAGTTTAGATCTAAACTATATATGGAGTTTATCTCTTGTTTCTATAGTTTTGATTTACAGTTAATGATCAAAAAGTTTTTGAGTTTAGATCTGTATATCTTTATTTAAGTTTGAGTTCATATCTATACTACATTCTTACTCTTTATCTATATCATCAGATCTCTTAGATCTGTACACTGTTAGGTAGTGAAGATTGATGTCTGAACTGTAGATTTAGTTGTTATACTCATTAAAATTTAAAATATACTACTGTCATGCTTCACTGCGCAAATTCTAACAAAACCAAGTTACAAATAGGTTTCTACATCTTTCCTTAGAATCTTTGGGGAAAAAAAGCCTCTAGGAGAGGCATGATCCAAATTGACCTTTGAAGAATCGAAATGGCCAGGTGATTAAATTCTCTAGTTAATGCTTATGTTTAAGAAACCTTGTTTCAGTAATTGAACACCCATATTCAATGCTTTGGAGAAGTTCATGGAAGCCTTCAAAAAATGGCTAAGGCATGTGAAGGATGTGAAGCTTTAGTGATGTGGAGCTTTGGGCATGCGGAGGAGTCGAAAGGAGGTTACCTATGCACCCCATGCTCGGCAACAAAGGATGCACTAATGCAGATTTGAATGCAAAGGCTGGAGATATGAGGACTAAAGCAAGGAGATCCACCCTCCACACTTCACATTAGTCCTAAAGTAGAATGTGAGGTAACATTACCTTGGGGCTTGGATAAAGCAAAGCTCCACCCTCGACATTATGATAAGGAAGCAGATCCACAAGACAAGGAAGGTCGAGGCTTTCCTGGCGGATGACATGGCAGTGCAAAACGGCAACACGTGCACAATTCGACCAATCAGAAGTTGCCACATGACAATCTGAGGAAAACCCAAAACACTTGAACTATACAAAATTCAAAACTGGAAAGCTAATGGGGACTATAATTGAATCTTGGGGCACGATTTGGAAAAGGTTGTGGAGGTTGTTGGCCTTCCACATACTCGAGAGCATGAGCATAAAGGAATCATTCAGTGATGGAAGAGGGATTTCAACCGATAAGAAGCGAGTAGAGGTTGGACGATAGGTTCAAAGCAGAGGAAAAGCAAAATATTGTCCACAGGTCGGGTTGACATCATTTCTACACGGTTTGTAGAGGACAGAGAGAACGAATCAGATAGAGACTGATTTATTGGTTCCTGGAAGAGGTCTAGATACAGTGAGTGCACCATTCTCATTGTACTGTGTATTTCCTGATATTTAAGCCAGAGAGCCTTGTATCTGTAAAAAGCTCCATTAATAGAATAACTAAGCTAGATCGTTGTAAACCAAAGAGTTAGAAATCTGTTGCAGAATATAGTTTGAGAATACCCAAAATAATGGGATCTAGCTTTGTCACATGTTGAGTTTGCTCACAATTCCAATGCAACCATGGGTCGATCTTCTTTCCAATTAGTTTCTTGAAGAAATCCAAAAGGAGTTGCCGCTTCAGTGGAATTGACAATTGATATGCATGTTGATAGAGATAAAAAAAGGATTTGCAGAGCAAATTCAGAAAATTCAAGTGTGGGTGAAACAAAAGTAACAGGACACAGTTAAAAAATATATGAGACAGACAAATCTTCATAGGAAGGAAAAGATCTTTTTAGAAAGAAGATCAGTGGCGTATCACGTGAAGATCTAATTCTCAAGATACAACAAGTTAAATTATAAAAATTAGGCCATGTAAAATTTAGGCGATTAAGCTGTGGAGATGGATTGGAGCGGCCGGAGTTCTTTGGAAAAAAAAAAAGATAAGAAATTGAACGAGTTCATAACTACACAAACTGGAAATTATAAACTTTATTTAGTTAAGTGGAAAGGATACCCTTGATAAAATGTTATGTAAACATGTTTTTGACATCTCTTGTAATGACCAGATAGTCTTTCTGCTGGAATGCTAGCAGATTTTTCTTAGCAAGTGCTGACAGCACCTTCGATATGTATTTTTGGTTCTTCAGTGAATAAAAAATAAGATATTTTTCTTGGCCTAAAGAAAAAGTGTAAAGGATACCAAATTCAAACAACTCATGGGTAACTGAAAGAGAATTGATGGCATATCGTGAAAGTAGTTTTACCAGCACAAAATAAAAGAATCCCAACTTGTTTTGCTGTGAGCATGAACCTATAGAATAAATATGAATTCGTCTAAAATTTGCGGTAATTTCTATTTTATGCACTTACCTGGTTTGCAAAACTGACCCGAATCCCACAAAGAGCGCTTCAAATCAATAAACTTGAATGACCAACAAATGACCACAAAAAGTATGTCAATGGAACTAAAATATACATCCAGTGAGAATACATTGTGGGATTGCAATCACGGAAAACAGAATTGTGCAGTAAACATGGGACTTTCCATTTAGGGTATAGTAGGAATAAAAGTCTTCATTGAATGGGCAAGTGATAAAATGCCACTGGATTATATTTTGCAATCTACAATTCCTACTTTGCTCGATAATATTTCCATGTTGATGGTGTAAATTGCAGTTTGATAAAATGAATAATAATAAGAATATTGGAAGTCCATAAGACTGTGGACTAATGGCAAGTTGGAGCGCTTCTTATAAAGACGACCTAGGTTCAAATCTCAGCAGTCTGATGCCGAGACCATGTGAAAGTCGCGGTGTATGACATCCATGGATTCGCAAATAAAAGGTGATTTAGTAAGCTATTGGCCATTGTTTTGATGAAAATAAATAAATGAATGAATAAAAATACAATGAATACTGAAAACTAAAATGGATTGTGTAATGACAGGAGTATGGATTCATTCCTAATAACGTCTGAAAACTAAAATGGATTGTGTAATGACAGGAGTATGGATTCATTCCTAATAACGTCTGAAAACTAAAATGGATTGTGTAATGACAGGAGTATGGATTCATTCCTAATAACGTCTGAAAACTAAAATGGATTGTGTAATGACAGGAGTATGGATTCATTCCTAATAACGTTTGGTAGAGTTAGAGAGCATTAAGATGAGAATATTAACCGAATCAGAAGGTGAATGAAAGAATGTTTGTCCTTGAGAAATGCCCAAACTCAGCATCGCCACGAACAAAGTCCAAGGGTACTTGAGAGCCATTGATTTGGAGTTGTTGGAACATGCAGACCGCTCCCTTTTGCTGCAAACTCTTGTCATTTTAGTGGGTATTGGAACGATTTTACAGAGGACCTCCCCATACACAGGTATATTTTTCTCTGGCCGCACAGAAGAGAAAAAGGATGTCAATTTCTTCTACTCTGTTGTGGTGCGCATCATCCATTGTTTATGGCGTCGTTATGAATCGTGTCAGCCACAGCGCTTTCGTTATAAGATTTTTTTATATTTTGGACTTCCGAATCCAGGAATCCCTCCGGCTTCCACCACTACCATGTCCGTTGAGGCGTGCTTGTCAGCTCGATGCGGTTAGGGTCGTGTCGAAGGCAATTTGGGTGCGATCAAGGTTTTATAGCTACAGTCATCCATGATTTAATGCCACTTAATTTTGATTCAATTGAGTTCCATATTTATGTCTGTGTTTTTATGGGCAAGCTTTCCAAAGCCGACCCGTGGACAATCTTTTGCTTTTCCTCTGCTTTGAACCTACCGTGCAGAAGATTTTGAATAGTAGTTTCTGCTGAAGAATGCCTGAAGCCATTAGTTTCTATTGAAGAATGCCTGAACCCATTAGCTTCTGCTGAACAATGCATGAATCTATTAATTTCTCCTTTCTTTGTGTTTGTAAGAGGTGTACCTGGAACAGGAGTAACAGTTGATAAATTAATTAGCGGGAATGGTGGGTGGTGAATTGATGGCGGGCTTTGGATTTGAATGGATGTGGATGATGGGCGTGGATATGGATGGTGGTAGATGGGCGGGAGGGCATGGGCATGGATGATGTATGGTAGATGGGAGGAGGTGGTAGAGGGGATGGGGCCGGCGGCGTATGGACGGGTAGGCAGCCAGAGGGCAGAGATGATCGGCGACAGGAGTCGGGACGCCGTGAAAGGACAGTTGACAAAGGTCGGTTTCGTTTGGGGGTTAGCCTACATCATATTCCCTTATTGGCTGGTAGTTGTCCGGTTGTCCTCCTCATCATTTGCATTTCAAAGTCAATAACGGTCGGATGTTGGGCGACCCTACGGATAATCGAATTGAGCTTCGTGCTCAAAAAAAAATCAAAATGAGGATTAGGTAAGGGACAAATAGGATTCGGAGAAGTGTCGAGGTGCTTTTTCAATTGGTTGTAGAGGGGAAAAGAGAAGTTGTCGAGGGCAGAGGTTGGAGCATCTTGATCTGCTCGTTAATGTATATGATCATTCACTTGGACTAAAACGAGCTTATCTTCCTGAGACTCCTTCTTTTGCCTCTGCATATGGGTCTTAGATTGTTGCTCGATCTGTTATCGGTGGATACTCCCGAATGGAAATTGTACGGGATGCTGGTCCCATAGCTCATCGGGCGCAGTGGCTCTCATGCGTTCATGGATGGGTTCATGGGTCTTGGTGGAAATTAGCACACGTACTTCAGTAATACCGAGTTGCTTGGCTCATGTCACCGAGGTTGGTGGCTCATCTCATTTACTATAGTATCATTACTATGATGCGTGTATAGGTAATTCTTACAGGATGCTGCCGAGTGAAGAATCAACGAGTTTGTTTTCCTTCAGAGCCTTTACAAAATGGTTACTTGGGTTGTCCGAGGAACAAGACCAACAGGTGGATGGAGAATTGAGTGACCCATTTATGTACCTATTAAAGAGCTCCTACACTTTCCTTTTGATAGGTTAGAGATCCCAATAGAAGTTCGAAACTCGTGCTCAGAAAAATCAAATTAACAGATGAATCCTTGTCGTGTTTTTCTGATAGTCCCTTTCTTGAGAAACTTGAGATATGGGACTCAATTGGTCTGCAGAAGCCTATCATATTGGTGGTGGAGGTTTTAATAGTAATTTCCGGAGCCCCCCACGTGGCCGGCCCCAAAGTCCTTAGAAGTATACGATCCAATCCACATGTTCGGCGAAAGCCAACCATTGATTGAAGGTTGATTCAGACAGAACAAGAGATGATCACAATATCTAACATATTTTCCTTATTTCTCGCTCGATCAAAAAGGATATCACAGAGCTCTGCACAAATGCGTTCGTCCAGCCAGGACGTGCAAGCAAGCAAAAAAGATCTTAATCAGAGACGGAGACGTCTAGCGAAGCATCCGTTGTTGAAGGCTCGACCACCCACCTGACACATCTGGACCATATCGGACGTGAATATACATGAGTCCATGCGTACACTCCGACATGTTATCGCCCAAAGATTAGAACTCTGGAGACATGCATGATACAGGATTTAAGGGTAAATGGGGTGTTGTTTCAGGAAATTTCCTATGTGGTCCAGCATCTTACAATGCAGAGGGGAAGAAAAGTGACTGTGATTTGATTGGAGTGGGATGATGCGGTATACAGTATCTCGGCGGAGATGCAATTTCCTGGGCAGAGATTTCTTGAGATCGTGAGCACTTTCAAAGCATTGAAGAGATCTCCATACCTACTTGGTTGCAACGGTAAAGAGATGATTGCTCTCATTCTGAAGCTGCTCGATACGCTTCCTAATCTAGAAATCGCTGTGTTGAAGGATGGAATTAAAGGTTAGCATCTTACAATGCAGAGGGGAAGAAATGTGACTGTGATTTGATTGGAGTGGGATGATGCGGTATATAGTATCTCGGCGGAGAGATGCAATTTCTGGGCAGAGAGATTTCTTGAGATCGTGAGCACTTTCAAAGCATTGAAGAAGCTCTCCATACCTCCTTGGTTGCAACGGTAAAAGAGATGATTGCTCTCATTCACAAGCTGCTCGATACGCTTCCTAATCTAGAAATCGCTGTGTTGAAGGATGGAATTAAAGGTTAGTCAATAATTCTGTCTTTGTTTCAACTCTTTTGCGTCAGTTTGAGCTTTATCTCCACGAATTTGGCCGAGTTTGGGCTTTGTTCGTTCGCTTGAAATTACGTATACAAATATAAAGGGTGTTCATGGATAAAGAAAATCTATAAGCTCCTCATCATGTTCAATCTTCACTTTAGTCTCTGGTGAAGTGATTCTTCCTGAGTGTAAGGTGTATAGTAAGAGACCTGGTCGAGGTTTAGACTAAAGAGCCTTCGATTAATAGGTCGTTTCTCTCGCATGTCAAATGGTATTAAACACTGTGTCCAAGGTAGGGTGCCCTGGTCGAGGTTTAGACTAAAGAGCCTTCGATTAATAGGTCGTTTCTCTCGCATGTTGAATGGTATTAAACACTGTGTCCAGGGTAGGGTG